>JAJONR010006987.1:0-22894 GCA_029582245.1 Solanum etuberosum
ACTTATTTCATGTTGTTTTAGATGGTTTGAGACTATGGTATTAGACTTCCGCTTATTTTTATAAAAGACTTTGATTGTATTGAAAAGTTTTAATTCTCTCTCATTTCTATTACTTTATGTTATGATATGCTAAGTGGCTTGTATGAGGCCTCTCGGGGTCTTATACGCCTTGTTACATCTAGGGGGTACCCCTGGATCGTGACAAACTTGGTAATCAGAGCACAAGGTTTAGAATGATTCTAGGATGTCTCAAACCACGTCAAGTAGAGTCTTGTTCATAAGTGTGAAGCGCGCCACATTTATGAATGAGAGGCTACTAGATGTTTAGGAAACTTCACTTCTTCATTTCTCTAAGTCGTGCCATGGAGTTTAACTCTATAAAGTCTTTCTCCTAATCCTTACCCGATGGTTTTCAGGATATGACTACCAGAAGGTCTAATGCTAGAAGGATGGAGAGAGACAATCAGGAAGTTCCTCCCCAAGCTCCTCCTCAAGGTTCGATTGATCCTCTGACTGAGAATGTAAACAATGCGGACTTTACAAGGATGAACCCTCCGGAATTTTAGGGCTCCACAGTTGAGGAAGATCCTCAAGAATTTATTGATGACGTCTATAAGATACTTGCTATTATGGGAGTGACACCGGTAGAGAAATCAGAGTTAGCCGCTTACCAACTCAAAGGGGTTGCTCAGATTTGGTTCAATCAATGGAAAGAGGCAAGGCAGGAATGAGCGAGTCTCATAGAGTGGGAAAGATTCAAAAGTGCTTTTCTTGATAGGTTCTTCCCTTTAGAGATGAGAGAGGCCAAGGTGCTTGAGTTCATCAACCTTCGGCAAGGAATTATGAGTGTGAGGGAGTACGCTTTGAGGTTCACTCAACTTTCTAAATATGCTCCTTCTATTGTGGTGGATCGTAGGACCAAGATAAGCAAGTTTGTGTCGGGAGTGTCCGACTTAGTTGTCAAAGATTACTGCACCGCTATGTTTGTCCATGACTTGGACATTTCTCGCCTTATGGTGCATGCACAACAAATTGAGGAAGAAAAGCTTAAGGAAAGATCTAGGGAAGCAAAGAGGGCAAGAGTGGATGATGGCAACTTCTCACATTCTAGGTCTGGTGGACGGGGTCGTTCAAGGTTCTGACATAGGTTCTCTGGGCAAGGTTCTTCTAATGCTCCTCCAAGGTCTAACAATGAAAGGGTGTCTAACCCTAAACCTCAAGGAGATGGTAATAAGTCCATGATGCCTACTTGTGCTAAGTGGGGGAGAAACCATGAGGGAAAGTGTCTAGAGGGTTCCAATGCTTGCTTTGGGTGTGGTAAGATGGATCACAAGATAGGGAATTGTCCTTTGGTTGCTAAGAATGAGGGAGATAATCGCCGTAGGGCTCAACCAAACCCCTCATCCGGTCCAAGTGGCTCGGGTGCAAGTGCTCCTAAGCAAAACTGATTATATGTTCTCTAAACTAGAGGTGATCAAGAGAGCTCCCCGGATATGGTGACCGGTATGTTAAAAGTTTTTCAATTAGATGTGTATGATTTGTTAGATCCCGGTGCTACTTTGTCCTTTGTGACACCTTATGTGGCCATGAGGTTTGATGTGCTCCCTGAAATGTTGTTAGAACTTTTTTCTGTTTCTACCCCCGTAGATGATTCTGTGTTGGCTGAAAGGGTATATAGAAGATGTCCCGTTTCCTTGTCCCATAGAGTTACTTTTGTTGACTTGGTAGAACTTGATATGTTAGACTTTGATGTCATACTATGGATGGATTGGTTGCATTCATGTTATGCTTCGATTGATTGTAGAACTCGGGTAGTCAAATTCCAGTTTCCAAATGAGCCTATCCTAGAGTGGAAGGGGGGAAATTCTATGCCTAAGAGTCGGGTTGTTTCTTGTCTAAAATCTAGAAAGATGATCTCTAAGGGTTGCATCTATCATATAGTTAGGGTGAGGGATGTGGATTCTGAAGTCCCTAGTATTGAGTCGGTCCCGATTGTTAATGAGTTTCCGGAAGTATTTCCCGATGATTTGCCCGGTATTCCTCCCGAAAGGGAAATAGACTTTGGTATTGACCTTCTCCTGGATACGCAACCTCTGGTTGAACTTAAGGAGTTGAAAGATCAATTGAAGAATCTATTGGATAAAGGTTTCATTCGACCGAGTATCTCTCCATGGGGTGCTCTGATTTTGTTTGTTAAGAAAAAGGATGGTTCCCTCCGAATGTGTATTGATTATCGACAATTGAACAAGGTGACCATTAAGAATAAGTATCCTCTCCCAAGGATAGATGATTTGTTTGATCAACTTCAAGGTGCAAGTTATTTCTCTAAAATTGATCTCCGATTGGGTTATCACCAATTGAGGGTGAAAGAAGAAGATATTCCAAAAATGGCTTTCCGAACCCGATATGGTCACTATGACTTTTTAGTAATGTCATTTGGTTTGACTAACGCTTCGGCGGCGTTTATGGACTTGATGAATAGAGTGTTTAGATAATATCTTGACATGTTTGTGATCGTGTTTATCGATGATATTTTGATCTACTCAAAAGTGAGAATGAGCATATTGATCATTTGAGGATCGTATTGCAAATCCTTAAGGACCAAAAACTTTTTGCAAAGTTTAGCAAATGTGAATTTTAGTTAAGGTCCGTAGCTTTCGTTGGTCATAATGTGTCCAACAAGGGTATTAAGGTAGATCCTAAGAACACGGATGCAGTCAAGAGTTGGCCTAGACCTTTATCACCTTCAGATATTAGAAGCTTTTTGGGTTTGGTCGGTTATTATAAAAGGTTTGTTGAAGGTTTCTCTTCAATTGCCTCTCCTTTGATGGCTTTGACTCAAAAGAAGGCTAAGTTCATATGGTCGGAAGCGTGTGAGAAGAGTTTCCAAGAGTTGAAAGATAGACTTACTTTCATCCCGATGTTGACCTTACCAGAAGGGACAGATGGTTTTGTGGTTTATTTTGATGCCTCAAGAATTGGGTTAGGTTGTGTTCTAATGCAAAATGGAAATGTTATTGCCTATGCCTCAAGGCAACTTAAAATCCATGAGAAGAATTATCCTACTCACGACCTTGAGTTAGCGGCGGTTGTATTTGCTCTAAATATTTGGAGACACTATTTGTACGGAGTGCATGTTGATGTGTTTACCGATAACAAGAGCTTGCAATATGTGTTTAGTCAGAAAGACTTGAATCTTCGCCAAAGAAGGTGGCTTGAGTTATTGAAAGATTATGATATGAATGTCCTTTATCACTCCGGCAAAGCTAATGTAGTAGCGGATGCTCTTAGTAGGCTGTCCATGGTGTTGCTCACATTGATGATGATAAGAAGGAATTGGTACGGGATGTACATAGATTGGCCCGTTTGGGTGTTCGATTAGTAGACTCTACCAAGGGTGGTGTCATGGTTCATAACGGTTCCGAATCTTCTCATGTGAGTGATGTGAAAGCTAAGCAATGTCTAGATCCGATTTTGGTAGAGTTGAAAGAGGCGGTACTCAAGAAGTCCGTTGAGGCTTTCTCCCAAGGGGGAGATGGGGTACTTAGATACCAAGGTCGATTTTGTGTTCCAAATGTTGATGACTTAAGGGAACAACTTCTGGAAGAAGCCCATAGTTCTCGGTATTCTATTAACCTGGGAGCCACCAAGATGTACCGTGACTTGCGGGAGGTCTATTGGTGGAATGGGATGAAGAAGCATATTGCGGAATTTGTGGCTAAATGTCCGAATTGCCAACAGGGAAAGGTTGAGCACCAAAAACCGAGAGGTTTATCCCAGGATATCAGTATTCCCACTTGGGAGTGGGAGTGGGAGGATGTAAATATGGACTTTATAGTAGGGTTGCCACGTACTCGGCGCCAATATGATTCGATTTGGGTTGTAGTAGACCGAATGATGAAATCGGATCATTTCATTTCCGTTAAGGTTTCTTATGCGGCGGAAGACTATGCCAAGTTGTATTTGAGGGAAATGGTAACATTGCATGGTGTGCCATTGTCCATTATCTCTGATAGAGGTACTCAGTTTACTTCTCAGTTTTGGAAATCTTTCCAAAAGGGTCTTGGCACAAAAGTGAAGCTTAGCATGACTTTTCACCCACAAACCGATGGGCAAGCGGAGTGAACGATCCAAACTTTAGATGATATGTAGAGAGCATGTGTCATCGATTTCAAGGGAAGTTGGGATGATCACTTGCCATTGATAGAGTTCGCTTATAATAATAGCTACCATTCTAGTATTGGTATGGACCCCTTTGAAGATCTTTATGGTAGGAGGTGTAGATCTCCTATAGGGTGGTTTGAAGTGGGTGAAGTTGCTTTGATTGGACTCGAACTAGTTCATGAGGCTATGGAGAAAGTACGGCTCATTATAGAGAGGTTGAGAACAGCCCAAAGACGACAAAAGTCCTATGCCGATGTTAGAAAGAGAGACCTTGAGTTTGAGGTTAATGATTGGGTCTATTTGAAAATCTCACCCATGAAGGGTGTGCTGAGATTTGGGAAGAAAGGGAAACTTAGTCCCCGGTTTATAGGCCCATACCAAATCTTGAGATGTGTTGGAAATGTTGCTTATGAGTTAGAATTTCCAAATGAGTTGGCAACCGTGCATCCCGTTTTCCATGTCTCTATGCTTAAGAAGTATGTTGGAGATCTGACATCCATAATTTCCCTTGAAGGTTTGGGAGATGATGAGAGCCTTTCTTATGAGGAAGTTTCGGTTGAGATTTTGGACCGGCAAGTTAAGAAATTGAGGAACAAGGAAGTTGCTTCCGTGAAGGTTTTGTGGAGAAACCACTTAGTTGAGGGTGCTACTTGGGAGGCCGAGGCCGATATGAAGTCCCGATATCCTCATCTTTTTCCTTCTACTCTAGCTTGAGGTAATGAATTTCCTCTTGGTTTGTTTTATGTTGAGAAGTCATGTGTGTTTTATGTGTTTCCATGATTTCTTTATGTGCATGTTCATGAAGTAGCTTAAGTCTTAGAAGAAATAACTTATGTGAATTGTGTTCCTTATGTTGTAGTGCATTGAGTATAAGTTGCCTATAGACTTCATGAGATGAGTTGATGAACATGTTTTCGATATGTTTTTTGAGATTGAATTGCATATGAGCTTCATGAGATTGTGTTGAGCATGTTTTGAGTTGGAGAAGGTAGTTCCTCCTTGAATATATGAAATCTGAAAATTTCATGCGTATTGGGTTGTTCGATGTAGTTCCTACCTCCTTAAGGTGCATTGAATAGATTTGACTTGGAGTTGATGTTTCCTCCTTAAATGGTGTGCATTTTGATGAGTTGCATGCATGATGGGCTGCTAGTCTAGAGTTTTTTCCTTTAGAAACGTGCTTAGAATCTCATTCGAGGACGAATGATTCCAATGGGGAGATAATGTAATACCCCGTACCCGAATGAGGAAAAGCTAACAAATTTTCAGAACCTCCAGGTGTCACCCACGAGGGAAAACCACGCCCCGTGGTTGGACCCGCGCCACGTGGGTGAGCCCGTTGGTGGACACCCTGGGAACTGCCTGAGGCAGTGAACCACGGCCAGGACCCACGCCACGTGGATGGGTCCACGATCCGTGGTTAGGGAGTCGTGGATTGGCCCTAAATTCTCTGACCACGAACCACGCCTGACCTGGACGGGCCGTGTGTCCATCCACGGTCCGTAGGTCATGGTCTCGTGGGTCAGGCCTGGAAAGTTAGTTTAGGGACTTAAGGGTTTTTTCAGTTTTTAATTAAATCAATGTGGTGTCGTTTTGTCTAAGTCTAAAACACCTATATAAGGATTTTTAACCCCTAAAACCCCTCATTAAACTCATTCACTCAAATCCCAAAAGAAAATCCTCTCAAATATTCTCTCTCTGGAAGTTGGAAGAAGAAAGAAGAAGAGGAAGCTAGGTCAAGATCAAGTCTCCAATTTTCAAGTTTGTGAGGACTTTGTGATCAAGGTATGATAGCTCTTCATCCATGGATATCTTCCATCCATGGAGTCTCCTAGAATTCCCCCAATTCGATGAAGAAATTCCCAATTTAGCTAGGGTTTCTTCCAATGTTGTGGGTTATGTTGATTATGGATCCAATTGAGTGGATTGTGATTGTTTATGATAGAATTAGTATAATTAAATGTTACTAGAGTGAAATTACATGTATTCATGCCTATTCCATGATTATAACCTAGAATTGAGATAATTGGGTTGGTACCATGAAGGAAACTTTGTGGGTTTAGGTTTGTCCTGTGAATTGTGATTAGAATTGCTTAAGAATGAATCTTAGATGATGTTCATGAGAATTAGGGCTTTGAGAGTAAAGCTTATGATGTGAATTGTTGGTAATTGATATTATTGTTGAGGAAGGGTTACTTTCCACATGAATTGCCTAATTATGAATGTATAAATGTGAAAGGTTACTCACATGAATGATTCTAGGTTTGAAAGGATTGCTCACCTAAAATGAATCTAGACTAAAAAATTATGTAATTGATGAGGCTAGAGGTGATTACCCTTGACCTCTATGTGAAAGGATATGAGATGATTCCCATACTCCTTAGAATTGAACAAGAGGTGAGTCCCCACGTTCTTATTATGTTGAATAGACATGGAGACGAGTACCCATGATCCTATGAAATAATGTGGAGGCGAGTGCCCGCATTATATGATGAATGATGTGGAGGAGAGTACCTACATCATATGTTGAGGTTGTGGAGGCGAGTACCCGCAATCTAAAAGTAAGTAAGGCAAGAGGCGAATACCCATTAGCCTTTATAAGCTAGGCAAAGAGGCGAATCCCATGTCTTCAAAAGTAAGTACGAATAATGAGACTATGATGTATAGAATGAATAATGTGGATTGTTGCTAGAGATACCTTCCACGAGGTAAGTTGACTAGAGGTGGATGACCCAAGTCTTGATTAAGGATGGGTAAGGTTGCTTGAGAAGTATTCCTTTCTTATTATGATATTGTTTTATATGCATTGATTATGCTTTGGGTTGTATTGACTAATCATGATCTTTATGTTGTCTATGCTAGCTATCATATTTAGTACTTGATTGTACTAATGCATACTTTGCCTACATTCTTATTAAATGTAGGGTCCGGTGACATAGATTCTCACACTCATGGCTAGCTCTCTTGTTGATCAAGGAAGTGAAGATCTGGTGAGTCATCATTCTGTTCGAGGATGTGATCACCGCTTTCGTTATGTCTTTCTTTTATGTCTTGGACTATTGTATGGGTTGCGTCCCAAGACTTATTTCATATTTTTTTAGATGGTTTGAGACTATGGTATTAGACTTCCGCTTATTTTTATAAAAGACTTTGATTGTATTGAAAAGTTTTAATTCCCACTCATTTCTATTACTTTATGTTATGATATGCTAAGTGGCTTGTATGAGGCCTCTCGGAGTCTTATACGCCTTGTTACATTTAAGGGTACCACTGGGTCGTGACATGAATGCAAGTTTTTTTTTTTTTGTAATAATTAATGGAAGTTTCGTTCTACCCCTGTTTGAATATGTGTATTTTACAGAATTAGTTTTAAGACCGTGTGGAGTAGTGGTTTTTTCTTTTTTAGTTTTTTTTTTAAAGACGCGGGTTATGAGATTAGGTGTTTTCTAGGGATAAGGTTAGTTATTTTTTTAATTCAAATTTTAAATTAATTATTTTATTATTTTGTCACTTGACTATTTTGAGTTTTTTTCCAAAAACTTTGTTTTTTTTTTAAAAAAAAAACAATATCATTTTTTGACGTAATTTCCTATAAGTGACGAATGATTGAACAAAAACATGTTTAAAGAAAATTCTTGATTTATAAAATTTGAAATAACGATTACATTTTTTCTTTTTTCAAAATTTCAAACTCTTATATTAAAAAAATGGTTTTTTAAATAAAATAATCAAATAAGTGGACGAAAATGGGATAATGGGGTTTCATTCTGTGCTGCCTTTTTTTTTTTTTATATATATAATCTTTCTCTTTTCTTCTTTTGATTTTTTTTTAGTGTAACAATTATTCCCAAATTTTCGGAGCAAAAAGAAACTGATAAAATTAAAGTACTACACCTTATTAGAATAAAAATATGAGTCCAAAAAAATTTTAAACATCAGCCACAAGTAGAATTTATTTTTTTTAAAATAAAATAAAAAGAATAGAGAAGATTTATATTTATTTTGGTAAATTTCTAATTTTAAAAAGAATTGCTTTAAAATATATATTGATTTCTTAAAAATTTTAAAATTTAAATTGAAAATTACAAACTAATACAGATTTAAATTATTTTAAAAAGTTTAAAATTTTAAAACTAAAAGTGGAGAAATTTGGTTTGAAAAAAAATATATTACTTGTGTTTTAATTTATGTTAATCTGTTTGATTTGATTTCCTATTTTTAAAATAAAATTGAATTAATACCAAGTATTCAAAGTTTCCTATATATTCAATAAATAATAGAAAAGAAAACAATAAGTTAATGAAAACTAAACTACACGATACTTACCCCACTTACTATTCCGTAATTAAAAAGAAAAAAAATAGGTTGAAAAAAACTAAACTACACGATATTTACCCCATTACTCAAAAATACATGGGATAAAAATTAATATTCTGATTATAATAAAAATATGAGTCCAAAAAAAATTAAACATTAGCCATAGGTAGAATTAGATATTTTTTAAAGAAATAAAAATAATAGAGAAGATTTATATTAATTGTGATAACTTTTTAATTTTAAAAAGAATTCACTTAAAACATATATTGATTTTTTAAAAATTTTAAATTTTAAATTGAAAGTTACTAACTAATATAGATTTAAATTATTTTAAAATTTTAATTTTTAAACTAAAAATGGAGAAATTTTGTGGTGCTGACATGTGACACTTTTACTTCTCCTATTATAGGGAAAATGGTCTGAAAAATACTCCAACTTTGGCCGAAATTGCTGTTACGATACCAAACTTTATGGAGGACCTTTTACCCCTGCACTAATTTAATAGTGTATTTTAAAGGTATACATGTGCCCACGTGGACACGTTACTATTTATAATAATGCAATATTTATGATGTCCATGTGGGCATATATATACCTTTAAAATACACTATTAAATAGTCTAGGGGTAAAAAGTCTTTTCTAAAGTTCGGTATTGTTACAATAATTTCGGTTAAAGTTCGGATATATTAGACATTTTTCCCTATTATATATAAATATAAATGGATTAATGAAAAAATCAGTTTCATAATTTTAAATGTCATTAAAAAATTGCTTAAAGAATACAATATTTTTTTAAAACAAAATAAAACTAATAATAACAGCAAATTGAAACATAGGGACTAGGGAGGGGTTAATTGATAATATAAAAACATTTTCACATAGGTGCAAACTGCAAAGGCTATTGGGTTTAGAAGTTAATTTAAAGATCGGATTTGTTTTATATACACACATTTACTTTTGTTTATTAATTAAGGGATCGTTAGGTATCTAGTTAGATTTATGCCTATATTAGAAATGTAAAAATTAGTTATAAGTGAATCTGCATATTATTTTATGCAGATATTAGTCATATATATATTAGTTATTCCATCTTTTATCATGTATAAAATAATACATAAAATTTCTCATAATTATACATGTATTAGTTATGGAGTTTCGAAATTGTCAATCAAATATCATATTAATTTATATGTAATAACTTATTTCTTAACTACCTACCTACCAAACGTCAAAACATAATATGAAAATCAATACATGGATAACTTGTTTCTTATCCAGCTACCAAATGATCTATAAGTTTGTCCTTAATTATACATAGGATCGTTATCAAAGTTAACAAAAATACATTTTTTTAATGATTGTCGATCATGACTTTTTAAAATTTCACATGGCCTGACATTTGAATGAGATGGACGTCATTTGGTATGCCTCTTCATCAAATGTCAACCAACATCATATTAATTTTATACGTAATAACTTATTTCTTATTTACCTAATTATCAACCGTCAATACATTATACGAAAATCAATATATGCATATCTTGTTTTCTATTCAGCTACTAAATGATCTGTAAGTTTATTCTTAATTATACTATAGGATCAAATATATTCATGGCGTCATCAAAATTAGCAAAAATACACTTTTTTAATGATCGTCGATCATGATTTTTTTAATGAACGTCATTTGGTATGTTCACCTCTAAATTTTCCTTTTCCATTTCAATTTTTTTCCTATTCTTCTTTTTCTTTTGCTTTTGTCTTTATCCATTTTGCAAAATCCCTAATCCAAAAATGAATTCTATTTCTTCTTCTTTTATCTCCCTCTCCTCAAATCTCAAGAAGCATATGGCAAACATAAATCTCAAACATAAATCTACACTATTGTAAAAATAATAAATTATTAACTTATAAAACTAAGAAAAGAAATGGATCAGGTTGTTATATACTACAAGAAAGTAGAGCTACAACGACATTTATTTAGTGAAACTTAAAATCAATGTCGACAAATAAAGAATCTATATATATATATATATAAAGCTGAATATAGACAATCTGATGTGATACCTTTCTATGACCAGTATTTCTATTTATTTTTTATCTCCTTTTTTTGACATTTTATTTTTATTTTCTAATTTTTATTTGTAATTTCGAAAAAAATCTGAAAAATATTTTAATGCATTAAATCATGCTCCTTTAAAACTTCCATCATACTAATACACATTTAAGTAAATGGAAGATGAAAAGATCAAAATATTTTCATTTTTCATAACTGTTTATAATTATTTAGCCTATAAAATAAAAAGTTTTGAGTATTGTAATCAACAATAGTGGAATCCTTCACTTTCTCTCTTCTTCTAATGATGAATATATGGGTATCAAATTTTGATATTGATATGTCCAGCGAATTTCTAGCCCTTGTGACTTTTTCAAGAAAAGGAAAGAGAGAGTATCTCATGATCCTTCTAAAGATATTGGTGATGATGAAACTTCTAAAGATATTGGTGATGATGAATATACGAATACCAAATTTCGTCATTGAGATGTCCAACGAAATTCTAGGCCTTGTGATTTTTTCAAGAAAAAAGAAAGAATATCTCATAGAAAATGTGATGTGATAGTTTTAGTCCAATATTGATATTTATTTATTTTTATTAATGTTAAACAATTTCTCTTGCATTTTTATTAAAATAATTGCTCAAAATTAAAATTACTCATCCCAAAATAAATTATGCCTAGAATTTTATTTTATTTTTTGGAGTTTTTTCTAATTTTAAAAAACTGAAAAATTTATAAAATATAAAAAATGACCACATTTAATTCTTATCATCATTAATGCTATTAATTTCCTTTAATGATATTTATATTATTTCCTTAAATTACTTATTTTCCTTTCTTTGTTATTTTTCTTTTATTTTATTTGTTTATTCCGAATCTAATTATTATAATTACATAAGAATTGCAATGTTTTTTTTAACGAATTTGATTTTGACATTCTTCTTATAAATTTTAGATCATTTCTTAGTCCAACATTGATAATTATATGTTTTATTTGAAAAATCTCATTTATTTATTTTTATTAATTTTTAAATATTTTTCTAACATTTTTATTAAAATAATTGCTCAAAATTAAGATTAATCTTCTCAAAAAAATTGTACCTCAAATTTTATTTTATTTTTTTTAGCGTTTTTTCTAATTTTAAAAAACTTAAAATCTTATAAAATATGAAAGATGACCATATTTAATTCTTATCACCATCAATGCTATTGATTTCTTTTACTTCTTTCCCTTAATATTATTATTAATGTTGTTTATATTATTTCCTTAAATTACTTATTTTTTCTTTTTTGTACTTTTTCGTTTATTTTATTTTTATTTCTAAAAATTAATTATTAGAACTACATAAGAATTACAATTTTTTACAAAATTTGATTTTTCCTTTTTCCTTATAACTCTTAGATCATCCCTTAGTCCAACATATATATTTATATGTTTTTATCAAAAATAATTTCTCTTATATGTTTCTTAAATTAATTGCATAAAAAATAAAATCACTCTATCATTTTAAAAATAATAATAAGTGTTTTCATTCATTGCTCATTTTTTATATGTATACATAGGAAAACAACCGTTATGTTTTCCATAATAAAGCTATATCTATATTGTCACATTTTTTGTTAATATTTTTTTCTTTTCGATCGTCTCATTCTGCCATCAATAACTTTATTTGTTTTTTAATATTGATTTTGAATTGTATGTAATAGTGATTTTTCATAGGTTACAAAGTTTTTAAAACGAGTTTCAATGTGCAATTGATGTGATATCAAATAAGGAAAAAGGAAGAACATAACGAGTAAAGAAGATGCAAAATATCATTCTTACAAAATTCTTTATTTCAGATGTGATATTAAATATGTAAAGTCGATTCACAATTTTGACATTCTTAAAATGATTTTTTCATATTTTAAGTAGGTGTTCGGACATAGATTTTAATTGTTTTTTGTTATTTGGTATTTAGAAAAATTGAGATGTGTTTTGTTATACTTATTGCAAAAAATATTTGGAATAATATTCATATTTGAATGTAGTTAAATACAACTTCAAAAATGATAAGTGAGATGAAAAATACAATTCCAAATTTGAAATAAAACTTCAACTAAGATTTGAAATTTTCATGATCATATGTTGGTTCTCAAATAAAATAAAGAATTATTCATAAAAAAAAAAAGTGCATAATTTTTATGATCAATAGAATAATGTATTTAATGCATCATTCATTCATCTCTCTAAATATATGAGTTTGGCGAAAGAAAAGTCATTTTATAACAACTTTATTTATTTTTATCATATAGAAGTATAGAGTTCTTCAACTATATATTTTATCTTAACATTAAATTTTTTAAAATTAACTATATGTAAAGGACTTGAAATTTACGTTGTATCTTAATTTAGTCCGTTTTGTTCTTGAAGATTAATTAGAACAAAAATGAGTTTAATTTGATACTTGTCATGTATAAGAATAATTGCACTATTTAATTAAACTTATCACTTGAAATAAATTAGTTTTAATCAAATTTAAATATATAACATGTCTTCAAATAAATAAATAAATATCCCTAAATAGGATCATAGTCCAGTGTTTTTGGAAAACCTAATTCAAAAAGACAATTATCTTTTCTTCTGATCATTTTTTATGGTGTTTCTAACTTATTTTAAAGATTCATTTTATTTTTTTGTACTGTTTGTTAATAGGTATAAAAAAGTTAATTAATTTATAAAAGATCATTTTTCAAATTTTACTAATATACCGTGCGAAATGCGGTTAAGTTTACTAGTTCCTTAATATTTATGATAAAATGTCATAAAAAATAACGTCATTAAATGTAAATATCATAAAAATAATGACATTTGGTCCAAAATTTCAGAGGAGTAATGACATTTGGCACAAAATAAAACAATTGCATTTTTTTGTTTTGACTAAAATTTGCAGAAAATTAAGCTTTGAAGTTCCAACAATGGCTATGATGTATTTTTCAGCTTTTTTCTTCACATTACTCAGCTCAAATAGATAAATACTCATTGTTTTCAACAATCACAAATAACCCACATCTACAAACAAACTCAAATAAGTATTAAACATATGAATATTTTGGTGTTTTGTTAATGAAAGAGATATATTTGACCTTATAATATAAACTTAGCTAATATACAAAATTATAGGGGTAATTTTGACGCTTTCCCCTTTATAAATTTACTAGTGTAAAAAAATGATCGCATTGTCATTGTAATCTAATATATCGTTGTATGTTATTGTATTATTTAACAAGTTACTAATTCTACTATTTATCAAGAAAATGATAAAATTGAATTTATGAGGTTAGTGTCACACATCTCATTTTAACCCATGTATTAGTATATTAGTACATATGTTGTTAAATGAAATTAGTAAATACAGTAATTAAATCGAATAAATAGTAAATCTTGGCTTCGATCTAGCTCCATAGATGTTAGAACGTAACCAATCTCAAATCCAAAGGCGAATCAATATAGAAATGATTGAGAGTGAAGACTTGCTAAAATATAGAAAGCTTGGAGCACAAGTATGATATATTTCTTTTGCATTGAATCCAACTCTATACATGTATGTAAAGATTACTCATAGGCAACAAATCTATTGCCTTAGTCAATAAAAAGGGTCTACTCTAGCCCTAAAGTACTATGTCCAATAGAAATGCTACATTTATGAATACAATTATGCATGCCAGCTAATATTTTTTTATAATTTACAAGGCTTCATACAGATATATATGACGTATATATTCTTTTATTCTTTTATTCCATCTTTGGGACACAAGTCCTTCACTGACTTCAGACATGAGTTCCCATCTTTTCTTCAATAATGTCCGTCTAGCAATCCCTGTGATAAGCCAATTGTCCAAAACTTCGAATTTTAATTAAAGATTTCATAAATACTTTTATAAATGATTTTCTTAATTTTCTAAAAATTAAATAGCGACTCTCTATTTTGTTTAAAAAATAATCAAATTTCACAATTGTTATATTATTTTTTTAGCTTAGTTTAAAATGAATCGTAATACCTATCATTTCACCTTTTAAGTAACTCCACAGTTTAAACTGTCTTTTTTTTCCACATATAGATTATGTATTGAAGGTAGACTCTTCAAGAAATTAAACTTGTAGGTGAGAATTTTTGTTGACACCTGTTATATATTTTGTGCTAATAGGTTAGTTGAATTTCACTTCACGTAGTTGAGATCAATTATACAAGTTCTTGTTGGTGACTTAAGCATTTTAATATTAAAATGATTCACATTGAGGTGTATAGAATGTTGTATAGTGAAATATCTTTTGATGCTTCATTTCCTATGGTTTTTTTTAGCATAATGTGCTCTTTATTTGTCTTAAAACTATTGTAACCTCTAACACATTATTTCACTCATAAATCTACCTCATTATGTCATGTAACTCATGTAATTGTTAAGAAGTCCCATATCGGTAGAGGGATGCAAATTTGATCTCCTTATATAAATTTGAACAAATTTCCCCTCGTGAACTAGCTTTTAGGGTTGAGTTAGGCCTATGTGCCACATCTTTACATGGTGTCAGAGCCCTAGTGGATTAAACTAACCCTCCAACATGATTTTCTTGAACGAACATAACGTCCACTTGAGTAACCCTTGAGAATCCAACAATGGAAGACGTCACTACCTCCCCAGACACGTCCAGTACTCCATTTGCTGCTTCAACCACCCAAATAGCAACTTATTCCCCAACACCTAACCTTGCTCATCAACTACCCATAAAGCTCGCATCGACAAACCTCTTTCTATGAAAGACACAGTTTCTTCCAATAATTTATGGTTGTGGTTTCAATCATCATATTGAACCATTTCCAGCTCAGTTTATAGGAGATAATCAATTGAATCCATCGTACAAAGCTTGGGTACGTGAAGACCAACTTGTGTTTAAGTTGGATTGCTTCTTTAGTATCGGAGAGTGTATTACCACAGTTAGTTGGCTGAAAAAGTCCGTGCAGCATGGAACTAGTGTGTGTCACGATCCAAAGTACACCCTAGACGTGACATGTCGTATAAGACCCCGAGAGGCCCTACACAAGCCACTTAGCATATATCATACAAGATAATAGAAAACCAAAAGAGTTTAAGAGTAGCATTTGTATAACAAAGAATTTGCCAAAAGTAGCAGAAGTTTAACATAAGTCTCAAAGCCATCTATTACATCAAAGGAGTGATTGGAACGTAACTCATATATCACATACAATATCCGAAGAGAAAGTATATGAAAACAATAAAAGGATCTTGGTCCTTGGAAAATGAGGACTCATAAATCTTCAATCTCTATATGGGATCACTAGCCACGAGTATGGGAAGTAGGAGCGTCGGACCCAATATTAGTGAAACAATGTAGGTAAAAGTATGTGTTAGTACATGGAATGTACCTAGTATGATAGCAATGCATATGAGCTATGAAATCATGCTAAAAAAGACTTTACATGACATGCAATACCAAGCTAAATCATAAAATAACATGTTAGAAAACATCAGTCATAACCATGGTCAATTCAAGCTAAACATCTTTAAAAACGTTTGAGATACTTTTAGAAAGTAACCTTAGTTCATTGTTGTGGGAGATTTGACTTTAACGGACATAGACCATGTGAGCTATAACATGGAATCCAGTGTCTATTCCACACCGAAAAGAGATGTACTTACTTCCCAAGGTAAGAACCATGAACTTCTAGCTTATGTGGATCCACTAGCTAATATCTATCTAAGACAACCTATGGTGACACATAGTTTATGGGACATGGGTAATCGCCACTTGTCCACTCGGTGCTGAGTATAAATCTCACGGAATAGTCATAAATCTTATCTGTCTTATCATTAGAGGACATGGGTAATCTCTGCTTATTTTATCATCCATGGAAGGGCACATCAAGTAGCCAATCCAAGCTAGATTTCATAGAATAGCTCCTTTAATCTTGATTCAACTTAGGTGAGAAAACCTTTCACCTTATGAATCCTTTATGTGAGAAAATCCTTTCACAATTACAATAATAACACCAATGCTTTACTCTCAAAGCAACCTTAAATCGTAAATTCACATTCATAAAGAACATACACATCTTCATAAATTCATCTTTCATAATTCAAAAGCTTCATCATATGATCAATTCTAGAAATCATGGATCATGCATGGGTTCATGTGAATTTATCTCAAAAACATGTAATTTTCTCAATTCATGCATAAAAAGACTTAAAACAATCAATTAGATCATAATTGAAAAGAACCAATGAGATTGAATAAAACCCTAATTTCAATTGGAGATTCTAACTTGTAAAATTGGAGAATTTAGGAACCCTATGGAGGAAAGGACTCCATAAGTGAATACTATCATACCTTGATGCCAAAAGCTCACAATTAATTGGTTAATTCAGAGACTTGATTTTGAAACCCTAGCCTTCTTCTTCAAGCTTTAGAGAGAGAAATATTGGGGAAGAACTTGGAGGGATTTGGGGAAATTTGAAGAATGATCTAGAGTAGTTAGATTTTAGGCTTAAAAGACTTATATAGGGTCTAGGATGAGGACTAAAATGACATAGTATGGGTTAAGATAATTAGGAAAAGACCCAAAAGCTCCTCATAAAATAACTGTTGACTCGACTTACGATCCATTGGTCCACTTACGGACCGTCCTAGTGATCCGTAGGTCAAGTACTGGGACATAAAAATCACCCAAATTTTTACGGAACCCTAGGTACGATTTGTAGGTCTACTTACAGACCGTACCTACCAACCGTAGATCCCAACTTTGATCCTCAAAATTTCACTGAGTCTGGGCTCACCTCCAAGACCTACCTACGACTCGTACATAGAATGACAGACCTTCCTGGTGAACCCTACAAAGGTTACTGGAACTTGACATTTTGAAAAACATTTACCCCTCCACCTATGGTTCCCACCTACGGCTCGTAAGAGCACCTACAACTCGTAGGTTGAGACCGTAGACACAGACACCAGCTATGAAAGTTTTAAACTTTTCCTTCTTTTCAAATATAAGGTGTTACAATATCCCCCCCTTTGGAAAATTCATCCTCGAATGGGGCTCAAGATATCACAAGGAGGGTAGGAACTAGATCTAACAGCCCAACATGAATGAAATTACATAAATGCACATATTCGAGGGGGAAAATCAACTTCAAGCTAAAACATATTCAAAACATCATTTCATAAGGCCTATATGCAACTCATACTCAAATCCACATAAACATGGAGAAACCAATCAAGTCAACTCGTTTTCTTAAAAATCAAGTTTTCATGAGTATACATGCATGAGGAAATGTGAGAATGACTAAGACATAAGGATGGATAATGGGGAACTAAATACCTCAAGCTAGAGTGCGGTCGGAGGGAAAGAGATCAGGATAACGGGACATCATACCGGCCTCGGCCTCCCAAGTAGCACCCTTAACTAATTGATTCCTCCAAAGAACCTTCAGGGAAGCAACTTCTTTGTTTCTCAACTTTTTAACTTGCCGGTCCAAAATCTCAACCGGAACTTCTTCATAAGAAATATCCTCCATGACTCCCAAACCTTCTAAGGGAACTATGGACAACGGATCTCCAACACATTTTTTCAATAGAGATACATGGAAAACTGGATGCACCGATGCCAAATCATTAGGCAAATCAAGTTCATAAGCAACTTTACCAGAACGCCTCAAAATATGATATGGGCCCACATATCGGGGACTAAGCTTCCCTTTTTTCCCAAACCTCATCACACCCTTCATGGGTGAAATTTTCAAGTAGACCCAATCATGAACATCAAACTCAAGATCTCTCCTTCTAACATCGGCATAGGACTTTTGTTGACTTTGAGCTATTTTCAACCTTTCATATAAGCCAAACTTTCTCCATAGCCTCATGTACCAACTCGGAACCTATCAAAGAAACTTCACCCACTTCAAAGCAACCAATAGGATATCTACACCTCCTACCATACAAAGCTTCAAATGTAGTCATACCGATGCTAGAATGATAGTTATTATTGTAAGCAAACTCAATCAAAGGCAAATGATCATCCCAATTACTCTTGAAGTCAATCACATAAGATCTCAACATATCTTTCAAAGTTTGGATAGTACGCTCCGATTGCCCATCGGTTTACAAATGAAAGGTCGTACTAAGCTTAACACGTGTACAAAGACCCTTTTGAAAAGATTTCCAAAACCGAGAGGTAAATTGGGTACCACGATCAGAGATAATGGATAAGGGAAGTCTGCAACCTAACCATTTCTCTCACGTACAACTTATCATAGTTCACTGTTGAATAAGAAACCTTGACGGGAATGAAATGAGCCGATTTCGTCATACGATCCAGAATAATCCAAATCGAGTCATGTTGCCATCGGGTGCGGGGTAAACCAAAAATGAAGTCTATATTCAAATCTTCCCACTTCCAAGTAGGAATACTAATATCTTGAGACAAACCTTCCAGCTTTTTATATTCAACTTTCACTTGTTGACAATTCGGAAACTTAGCCACAAATTCTGCAATACCCTTCTTCATCCTATTCCACCAGTAGACTTCCCGTGAGTCACGGTACATCTTGGTGGCTCCGGGGTGAATGGAATATTGAGTGATAGAATCTTCTCCCTCAAATCAACATTGAGAATACACAAACGACCTTGATATCAAAGCACACCATCTCCCCCTTGGGAGAAGGCCTCAATGGACTTCTTAAGCACTCTTTCCCTCAATCCAACCAAAGTCAGATGAAGACCTGGTTTGGCTTCCACATCTGGCACAAGAGACGATTCTGAACCATTATGTACCATAAAATCGCCTTTAATAGAGTCAACCAACCGAACACCCAATCGGGCCAGTCTATGTACATCTCGAACCAGTTTCTTCTTACCATCCTCAACATCAGAAACACTACCCATTGATAACCGACTAAGAGCATCCACCACCACATTCTCCTTGCCGGGGTGATAGAGAACGCTCATATCATAATCCTTTAGTAACTCAAGCCACCTTCTTTGGTGAAGATTTAGGTCTTTCTGCTTAAACACATATTGTAAACTTTTGTGGTCGTTAAAGACATCAACATGAACACCATATAAGTAATGCATCCATATCTTTAAGGTAAAAATAACCGCCGCTAGTTCTAAATCGAGGTAGGATAGTTCTTTTTATGAATCTTAAGTTGTCGTGAGGCATAAGTAATGACTTTCCCATTTTGCATAAGGACACACCTAGCCCAACTCTTGAAGCATCACAATAAACCACGCAACTATCGGGTCCTTTTGGTAAAGTCAACACTATAGCAGAGGCAAGTCTATCTTTCAATTCTTGAAAACTCTTTTCACAAGCTTCGAACTATACAAACTTAACCTTCTTTTGGGTCAATGCCTTCAATGGAGAGACAATTGAAAAAATCCTTCAACAAACCTTCTATAGTAACCAGCCAAACTCAAAAAACTTCTAATATCCGAAGGGGATAGAGGTCTAGGACAACTCTTAACCGCATCCGTCTTCTTAGGATCTACCTCAATACCCCTATCGGAAACAATGTGACCAAGGAAAGCCACATACCTTAACCGAAATTCACATTTTCTAAACTTTACAAAAGTTGTTGGTCCTTGAGAACTTGCAACACCACCCTCAAATGATTAGTATTCCTTACTCCTTGAATAAATCAAGATATTATCGATAAACACAATCACAAACATATCAAGGTATTGTCTAAACACCCTATTCATGAAATCCATAAATGTGGCTGGAGCATTAGTCAGGCCAAAGGACATTACCAAAAACTCATAATGACCATACCGAGTTCGAAGAGCCATCTTTGGAATGTCATCTTTTTTTTCCTTCAATTGGTGATAGCCCGACCGGAGGTCAACCTTATAGAAGTAACTTTCCCCTTGAAGTTGATCAAATAAATCATCTATCCTTGGAAGAGGATACTTGTTCTTAACGATAACCTTGCTCAATTGCCGGTAGTTAATACACATACGGAGGGAACCATCTTTCTTTTAAACAAACGAAACTGGAGCACCCCATGGAGAGATACTCGGTCAGATGAAACCATTATCCAACAAATCTCTCAATTTCTCTTTTAACTCATTGAGTTCTATAGGGGCCATACGATAAGGAGGAATAGAGATAGGGTGCGTATCTTGGAGAAAGTCAGTATCGAAGTCTATTTCCCTTTCGGGAGGAACACCGGGTAAATCATCGGGAAACACTTCTAGAAACTCATCAACAACGGGACCGACTCAAGAGTAGGGGTTTCAGAATCCATATCCTGGACCCGAACAAGGTGATATATGCAACCCTTAGAAATCATCTTTCTAGCTTTAAGACAAGAAACAAATTGACTCTTAGGCATAGAATTTCCCCATTTCCACTCTAGGATGGGTTCATTTGGAAACTGAAACTTGACTACTCGGGTTCTACAATCAATAGAATCATGACATAAATGCAGCCAAAAGAATAACATCAAAATCTAACATATCAAGCTCTACAAGATCAACATGAGTGACTCTATGGGATAAGGAGATGAGACACTTTCTATAGACTCTATTAGCCACAGTAGATTCACCAATGGTAGTAGAGACAAAAAAAAAGGATCTAACAACATTTGGAAGAATATCAAACCTCGTAGCCACATATGACGTCACAAAAGACGAGGTAGCACCGGGATCAAGCAAGGCATAAACATCAAGATGAAAGAATTTCACCATACCGGTAACCATATCGGGAGAACCCTCTTGCTCAAGACGAGTCTGGAGTGCATACAATCTTTTTTGGTTCTGACTTCCACTAAAACCGGATATGGGGTAAAATTTAGCCGGTCGACGATTATATCCTTTATTCTTAGAAACTGAGGGACAATCCCTTATCTTATGATACTTTTTACCACAACCAAAGCATACATTAGAACCAGCTATACATTTACCCTCATACTTCCTCCCACATTAAGCATAAGTAGACAATGGCGATCCACTACCATTTCCTTCTTGAGACTTAGGGTTAAACACCCTATCTTTGTTGAATTTAGGAGTTGAAGCATTGGAGGAACCTTTACCGGAAAACCTTTGTCAGAACTTAGAACGACCATGTCTCTCGGATCTTGAATGTGAAAAGTCACCATCCTCGGTCTTGGCCCTCTTTGCCTCCCTAGACCTTTCATTAAGTTTCTCCTCTTTGATTTGTTGAGCATGAACCATTAGGCGAGAAATGTCCACATCATTGATAACCATGGCGATACGACATTCCTTAACCACTATTTTGGACTCACCCAAAACAAACTTACTCATCCTTGCCCTAGGATTAGCAACCATAGTAGGAGCATATCGAGAAAATTATGTGAACTTCAAAGCATATTCCTTCACACTCATGTTTCCTTAACGAATGTTGATGAACTCAAGTACCTTTGCCTCCCTCATCTTAAAGGTAAAGAACCTATCAAGTAAAGCAACCTTAAACTTTTTCCAATCAAGAGGATCCGCATTAACTACTCTCTCTTCTTTCCATTGGTTGAACCACACTTAAGCAACACCCTTAAGTTGATAAGTGACCAATTCTGCATTTTCACCGGCGTCACTCCTAGATCATCAACACCTTATACACCTCATCAATGAACTCTTGAGGATCTTCTTCAACCTTGGAACCATGAAACTCCGAAGGATTCATTCTAGTGGAGTCTCTCACTCTAGTTGCCGCCGTACCCACATTTGGGTTCACGGGACCACAACCTCCCTATTGTCTTGAGCCATCATGGCTTGAACCAACACTTGAAAAGTAGCACTAAACTCCACATTAGTCACTTGCTCGGCCAAAGGGTCGACCAAAACTTAAGGAGCTTCTTATTCCACATTCTCTCCCGCATTCCTTCTAGCCTATGCCCCTCGAGTGGCCATATCCTAAAAACCATCAGATAGGGATTAGGAGAGTAACATATAGAGATTAAACTCTATCGCACGACTTTAGAGTAATGAAATAAGTGGATTTTACCAAACATCTTATAGCCTATCATTCATAAATATGACGCGCGCTTCACAGTTGTTGACACCCAATTTTGTCCATCCTTTCTTGTAATTCATTCTATTGAGCTTCTAAAATATTAACAAGTTAACTATTTTGTATTTCACTATTTGTTTTGGTTATTACTATTGTTATCGTAATTATCTATTACTCTAACCTTTATTATTTTTATGGTTATCATCCTTTTATTATCACTTTTACTATTTTAAAATTATATATTTTATTATCAAAACTATTATATATTGTCGTCTTCTTTAAAATGATTGTCATTACTTTATCTCAAGTTTCATACTTACTAAACTTTTTACATATAT
>JAJONR010006991.1:0-16497 GCA_029582245.1 Solanum etuberosum
TGTATATATATTTGGGTAGGTATTTATATATGTTACGATTGTATTGTCAAGTTAACAAAATCTTCTAACTTCAAAATATATTATTTTAAAATTTTCTGAGTTTTTTTTTTATAAAAAAAAATTCACAACAAATGTGAAAATATGTGAATATATATGAATCATTTAAAATTTATCATTAACAAAATAAATTTTATATTCAGTAATATGGAATAAATATTTTCATTTTATCCCTACACTAAATTAAAATCTAATACCTATAAAAAATAGTAACATTAATTAAAAGTCCTATTTATTTATGTAAGTATAAAATTTAATAGAAATTCATCTGTTGCACATTAATTATTTAGTTATAACATTATAAATTGTCTTAGTTAAAAAAGGAAAATAAAAGAATCATCATACATGTCTCAAATAATAGGTTTTTATAAGTGTAATTTTGAGGAGTTACAAATTTGTATATTAGATAATTTGAAGGTTATGAATATGAAAGGTTAGGAGTTATAGATATTACTAAATTAATTATGTTATATAAGAGGTATGAATTAAAGAGATGATTTTATAATAAATAATTGAAAAAAATTAGAAAGAATATCAAAAAAACCACAAAAATAAATAAATAGAATCCTTGGCCATTGAGAGGTGCCACAACACTTTTTTTTATATAGCTTTATATATATGTAGATTATTGCGAATGTTATTCACACTCTTTTACACTCTTTAGTTATAATATTATGAATTCTCATAGTTATTACATTAATTATTTCTAATTTTCATCTTTCCTTATATTAACTTTTGACCAATAATTTTTCATATTATTATACCGCCCCTATATATGTGATATCATGGTGTTGTTATTTTTCCTTGGACAAATCATGGTTGGTTGAATAAATTGAAATTTTTTTACAAGTATATGAACTATATCTTTGTTGGGTGTAAGATAAATAGGTGATTATATCTATGATTTCACAGATAAAATATATTCTTTAATTTTAATTTTTTGTTTTTTCGGTTAAAAAAAAAAGGAAACCTTTCTCAGTTAACTATGGACAGTCAGATAACTATCTTTGATTTATGTACACAGTCAATCGAGAAGTCAAATATGAGATCCAACAAAAAGAACGTCATCTATTATGTTATAACTTATAAAATAAAAATTAATATACAAAAATAGTTCTAAAAAATAAAATGTAGTTGTTCTCCACATGCTCATATGACATCTAAATAGATTAAGTGGAATACACGTGCAAAGTACATCTGGTTAGATGACAACAAAAATACACAACAATATCGTCTATAAGGTAATATTAGTGAGATACGACTAATTACATGATTGAACCTCATCAAATTGAAATAAATATATACATTATTGCATTTAACATTGACCATCTTCATAGGTTCGTGTGAATAAGAGATATATATGATGATCTACTGTAACGACCTGATTCCGTCGTTAGGGAAAAGCCAATGGAAAAAGAATTGGGGCCAGAAAACTTTTGAGTAGTAACTTAGAAATTCCTAGCCTAGTCCAGATTTGGACGAAATCTGAGTTTGTGAGGTATAGGGAAATCTGGTAACGAATGAGAGATCTAATTATGAATTTGATCACACAAGTAGATAGCTAAGACGTTAAGGAACCTGTACGACTTTACGAAATCAAATTCGGGTGAGTAGAACTCCCGAAACTGATCTTAGCCTGAACGGGTATTTTTTGAATGTCATGGGTTGAAGGTGTGTTGTGAAATGGGGGTTTGAAACTCTAAATTTAACTCTATGTCTGCGTGCAAGCCGCCAAGGTGGGATTATTCCCACCAGGGTGGGGCCGCTGTAGCGGGATGAGGTCCGCCACAATGGGACATACGCGACTTAAGTCAGAAATAAACCCCAAAAACGTTATTATTCTGCAAGTTTCGTTCTTGAGAGCGAAGAGACAACCCATTGCTAGTTCTTGACAGTTTTCCACCTCTTCTAGCACTAAAGGTAAGGATTTTACTCCCCTAATACGTATTTCGATCCGTAGAACTTAGTTTCTTGGGTAATTATTGTTGGAGGAAGGTTTTGATCTAGGAATTATGGTGGAAAAAGCCCTAATTTGGATATTGGGTTCATGGATTTGGTCTTGGGTTATTGGGTTAGTTATAATTCAGGTAAATTAGACCTTAATTATTGATCCTCGCGTTATATTGATTGTTTGTAGACCTAGAAAAAGCGGAACGAATCCGGAAAGGGAAGAATCGAGTTTTTTAGGAGGATTCAAGCTTAGTTCTAGGTAGGTGATGGTTTGATTTCATGTTTGTGTGATGTATGTTAGTATTTGCTTCATTATAATGCATGTATGTATGCAAATGTTGCACTATTGATCACACCTATTGTAAATGAGTATGAATGAATGTTTGTATGCCATGAATCAACACTTGATTGTATGATTATGAGAATGTACATTGTGATTGTGATTGTGGCATGTTGAATGGATCGGGTTTCACGTTCCGACACACTAACTGGGATCGGATGTCACGTACCGACATACATATATGATCGGGTGACACGTTTCGACACACTAATTGGGATCGAATGTCATGTACCGACATACATATTGGATCGAGTGTCACGTTCCGACACACTAATCGGGTGTCACGATCCGACACATTAACAGTTTGGGTATGGGTTCCATGAGAGGACCATTGAATTGGGTTCCATGAGAGGACTATTGACTTGTCATATATACTTGTATAGAGAATATTAAATTGTACATTGCACCTGAAATGATAACTGATATTGTATATGTTCGGTATATGCGTGTTTACTATGTTGTGACTGCTTATATATATGTTTCACTTACTGGAATAGCCGTGTGATCCTACCAGTACACTGTGGTTGTGTACTGATACTGTACTTGCTCTTTCCTTGTTGAGTACAGGGCATCTTCATGCGGCTACTGACAGACCTCAACTAGGTGACTATTGAGCGTGACCGAATTCAAGGGTGAGCCAGTTCTTTCAGGTTGCCATGGATCTCTCTTGTTTAAGTCCACTCTTTTCGGACTCAGACTATTTGTTTAGGGTGTTTTGTTTAGTTTTTGGGGATGCACCCCCTTTTCTTAGACTTGTTAGTTAATCAGAGTTTTGATACAATGACTTTCAGGTTCTAGGGGTTGTTCTTCCGCATTAGTTTGGTTAGTTTTATTTAAACCTTTGGAGTTTATGGGAACTCTATGTAAATTCTGCATTTAAACTTGCTTCCGTATCTTTAAATGTCTAGCTTTGGGGTTAGCTGATTAGTATTAATGGTTCTCCCACCGGAGGGTTAGTGTGGGTGCCAATCACAGACCGACAAAGTTGGTATCAGAGTCCTAGGTTCGTTGATCTCATTGTACCAAAACGAGTCTAGTAGAGTCTTGCAGAACGGTATGGAGACGTCTGTACTTTTCTTTGAGAGGCTATAGGACATTAGGAAATCTATTTGTTTCTACTCCTTTCGTGCTATTACTTGAATCCAATTGGTATCTGGGTGATACAAATTGGTATCTTTCCTCCTTTACTCTATGGTCCGAACTAGAGCAACAGAAGTGGTAACACCATCACTAGCAAGTGAGAATGTGCATAGACTACCGACAGTTGAATAGGGTCACCATTCGGAACAAGTATCCACCGCCTCAAATAGATGATCTTTTTGACCAGTTGCAGGGTGCATCCGTTTTCTCTAAGATTGATCTAAGGTCTGGCTATCATCAGTTAAAGATTAGGCCTGAGGATATACCAAAAACAACATTCAGAACCGACTATGGACACTACGAGTTTCTAGTGACGTCGTTTGGGTTGACAAAACGCGCCTACAGCTTTCATGAGTTTGATAAATGGTGTGTTCAAACCATTTGTAAATTCGTTTGTTATGATTTTATTGATGACATATTGGTTTATTCGAAAAGTGAGGAAGAGCATGCTGACCATCTTCGTATTATTCTGGGTGTTCTTGGGAGACAGAAGTTGTATGCTAAATTTTCTAAGTGTGAGTTTTGGTTGACTTCGGTTGCCTTTTTGGGGCATGTAATTTCAAGAGAAGGGGTAATGGTAGATCCCCAAAAGATAGAAGCAGTCAAGAATTAGATCTGACCTAGTTCTGTCTACTATCGTCGCTTGTGAAGGGATTAAGGTCATATTTACAGATTCAAGTTTATAGGTGACAGCATTCAAGAAGTTTTGGTAAGGGATGACTATATCATGAACACCATTACTTTGAAAAATACATTTAGTATTGATGTCATAACATGTATGGGTTGCTTAGTAAATGATGAAATTATGTTGCAACAATTGAGGTTAGAATCTCTACTGCGATCTCCTAAATTGGGTGTATATCAAGGTGGGTCATGATACGACTGCTCCAATAGCAGCGATGTTTAGTTGGTTAAGTTATTAAGTGTGTAAAATTGTAGAGAACCTGGGCATATGAGGAGGAAATCAACGAGGCCGTGGAGGCCGGGGAAATGGTAATGCAGGTAGAGGAGTAGTGCAGCCAGGCAAGGAGGTTACCCATCAAGATGATAGAGCTCAGTTTTATGCCTTTCTGGGAAAGACCGAGGCTGAGGTGTCTGATGTAGTGGTCACATGTACTATTCTCGTATGTGACCGGATGGCTACTATTTTGTTTGATCTGAGATCTACTTATGCATACGTGTCAGTGCAGTTTGTCTTGGGATTTGATGCGGTTTGTGATGTGCTTGATGCCCCCATCCATATTTCTACCCCAGTTGAAGAGTCAGTCATAGTCACCCATGTATATCGTGTTTGTCCTGTTGTGTTTATGGATTTTCAGACTTGGGTTGATTTGGTTATGCTGGATATGACTGACTTGATATAATTTTAGGCATGACTGGGTTGTCCCCTATTATGTTGTGCGTAATCATAATGCTAAGTTGGTAACTCTAGAGATCCCGGGTAGGGAAAAGTTAAAGTGGGAAGGGATGTACAAGCCTAAGCCAGCTAAGGTGATATCTTTCGTGCGGGCTAGGAAACTAGTGGGGCAAGGGTGTTTGGCGTAATTGGCTCATATTCAGGATGTTGATGTTGAGTCTCCCTCTATTGAGTCTATTCCCGTGGTGTCAGAATTTAGAGAAGTGGTTCCTACCGATTTGCCTGGTATGCCTCCAGATAGAGATATAGATTTCTGCATTAACTTGGAACCTGGTACTCGCCCCATTTCTATTCCTCCTTATCACATGGCTCTCGCAGAATTGAGAGAGCTTAAATCTCAAATCCAAGAGCTTCTTGATAAAGGTTCCATCCGTCCTAGTGCTTCCCCGTGGGGTGTTCTTGCCTTGTTTGTTAAGAAGGAGGATGGTAGTATGAGGACTGGTAATTTTATCTTAAGCCATAAAGTAGTGGATTGATACCGGAATGACAAGCTTATGAATAAAGAAATTCCCATTGAGTATACTTGGGTGAAGGCAATTGAAGATTTTAGTAAGAAAGTGCGTATAAAATTGGGTTAGTCCTTTGAATTTGATTAGTATACCTAAGTTTGAGGTGTCATGTCGAAGAAAAGGTTGACTTCGTAGTGATAGCCAGAGCTAACTGAGCATAATGGTAATAAGAGTTCGTGGTGGATGGTGATGGGATGCAACTATATAATAAGATTGTTGGTTAAGCAAATTTTTGTAAGTAATTACGACTTGCGAGTATCTAAGGTTGTGGTTTTCTAATATTTGGTGAGTAACGTGGTTGTATGAAAAGTTTTAAGAGGTGGTGGGACACCACTCGAATAGAATTTAAAAGAGCTAGATTCATAATGAAGAATAAAATAGTGGGATGTAGTACAACCTTTAGAGAGAGGCGAGAGCAAGAATATTTTATTTGATTGAAAATGGCTTGAGAAAGGAGGGTACAGACATTAGCTCGAGTGTGATGATAAGTGCTTTGTTTTTGTTTTTGAGGTTAGTGATGAGTACGAGTGAATTTTTAGTGAAAGATATTGTAAGATCGATGGAGATGCGATCAATAATAAGTGAAGATCCATGAATTCATAAAAATCTTCAAGGTACAAGCTAATGTTGATAGATAAGGGGATTGTGTTATACGGTTGAATTTACAATTCAGATTTTTCATTGTGAGTCTACATTCGTGGTGATATATTTTGTCATGAATTTGCAAGGTGAGAAATGATCAATTGTATCAGGTATTGAGAATTTTAAAGGACTTACACCTGGGTTGAGTCGTAAAGTTTATTACTATTGATTGTTTAAGTACCTAAGAAAGGTTTTCATTTAAAGGTGTTTGTTTAGAGTAAGGTAAATGGTTGGAGTGTTTATGACGGTTGTGAGTATGATTCACTAGCTATGCTCACGTGTGTTTTCTCACCTTTGTGGGTGGATCCCTAGTGGTGGATCAGGTTTATCGATCCTACAATGTTCTCTTGGTTGAGTGGGAAGATTGGAAAGATTTGGTTAATTGAGATGACATAATTGGTGTTGTCTTGGAGTTGTTAAAGTATTCTAGTGGTTCTACATGTACCACCTTGCTTATGTGAATTTATAGAAGAGCTATGTGAATATATATGAATCATTTAAAATTTATCATTAACAAAATAAATTTTGAATTCAGTAATATGGAATAAACATTTTCATTTTATCCCTACACTAAATTAAAATCTAATACCTATAAAAAATAGTAACATTAATTAAAAGTCCTATTTATTTATGTAAGTATAAAATTTAATAGAAATTCATCTATTGCACATTAATTATTTAGTTATAACATTATAAATTCTCTTAGTTAAAAAAGAAAAATAAAAGAATCATCATAAATGTCTCAAATAATAGGTTTTTATAAGTGTAATTTTGAGGAGTTACAAATTTGTATATTAGATAATTTGAAGGTTATGGATATGAAAGGTTAGGAGTTATAGATATTACTAAATTAATTATGTAATTTAAGAGGTTTGAATTAAAGAGATGATTTTAAAATAAAATAATTAAAAAAAATTAGGAAAAATATCAAAAAAACCACAAAAATAAATAAATAGGATCCTTGGCCATTGAGAGGTGCCACAATACTTTTTTTTTTATCTAGCTTTATATATATATAGATTATTGCGAATGTTATTCACACTCTTTTACACTCTTTAGTTATAATATTATGAATTCTCATAGTTATTACATTAATTATTTCTATTTTTCATCTTTCTTTATATTAACTTTTGATCAATAATTTTTCATAATATTATACCGCCCCTATATATGTGATAACATGGTGTTGCTATTTTTCCTTGGACAAATCATGGTTGGTTGAATAAATTAATTTTTTTTTACAAGTATATGAACTATATCTTTGTTGGGTGTAAGATAAACAAGTGATTATATCTATGATTTCACAGATAAAATATATTCTTTAATTTTAATTTTTAGTCTTTCGGTTAAAAAAAAAAAGGAAACCTTTCTCAGTTAACTATGGACAATCAGATAACTATCTTTGATTTATGTAGACAGTTAATCGAGAAGTCAAATATGAGATCCAACAAAAAGAACGTCATCTATTATGTTATAGCTTATAAAATAAAAATTAATATACAAAAAATAGTTCTAAAAAATAAAATGTATTTTTCTCCACATGTTCATATGACATCTAAAGAGATTAAGTGGAATACACATGGAAAGTACATCTGGTTAGATGACAAGAAAAATACACAATAAATATCGTCTATAAGGTAATGTTTGTGAGATACGACTAATTACATGATTGAACTTCATCAAATTGAAATAAATATATACATTATTGCATTTAACTAATAAATTTTTTCATTGACCATCTTCATAGGTTCGTGTGAATAAGAGATATATATGATGATCCACATTGAACATTCACAAAAGAATCTGCAATATTATTTTGTGCAAAACTTATTATTCAAATCTTCGCTTAAATTTTATGAATTGATAATCACGTGCAACACACGTGTCGAAAGACTAGTATTTATATATATATAGATATATATATATCAATCAGTCGATTACTCATGACAAAAAAATTAGTTGAATAGAAAATATATTTGATGACAATTGACACAAATCGATCTGTAATATATATACTAGTTCATAATCTATCATAAACAAAGAGGGTAATCGATGACTGTTGGTAAAGTGGTTGAGCTTTTACAACAACAAAAAAATTAATTAGAAATAGCAATATGAATGAATTGAATAACAATGGTTGAGAACTAATAATAATATAATAGATTAACTGGAGAATTATTTTATCATTGGAAAGTAAATTTTTTGATGAATAACCAAATTTTTTTGCTGAAGAAGGGGTCTGAAAGGTAAGATATCGAGATCTTTGGAAGGGAAGAAATTTATTTTTTATTTTAAATCGTGTAATTTAAACTTTAAATATGAAAAAACTAATTTTCAATTTAAGACTTTGAGGCTGAGATGTTAGTCTTTTAAGGCTTTGATGGTAGAAAATATTTTATATTATTTAAGATCTAGATTTAAGGATTTACAATTTTTTAACTTCAAATGATGACATTATAAATGGTGTCTTTTTCGCCAATAAATTAAGGCTTGGGGCTAGTTTGCAAATTGAGTTTTAAAAATGTCCTTTTAGCAAAGTTAGTATAATCTTCAAGAAGCCCTAGAGTTCCATTTTTATTATATATATATATATATAGTTGTGTTCTACTAGTCTCATCACATCATACTCTATACCTTCCATCTGCGGCTGAGATAAAGAGAACTCATATTAGTGAAGAGGAGGACGTCTGTGATGATGACAAAGTTCATTTTCACCCTGAATCTTCTTCATAGATTTTTTCAAAATTGAATCAATGAGTCACCAAGGTGTAAGTGCTTTCGATTCACTATCTTTTTTCTTTATCTAATAATGTTTATTGGTTCATGTTTTGATTTAATCCTTAGATGGCTTGATTTTTTTAGATTCCAGAGTCATGATTGAATGAACTACCTTCTGCAAATGATTCAACATAGTTCCTTAGTAAAATTTACACATGAAAAAGAAATTGATATAAAATTTCAACATAGTTCCTTATATACAATGTGATTTAGTTTTTTCTAAATATATTGATTTGTGTCGAAAATGAAGTTAAATTCTCTAAATTCTAATTTTCTCCTTAGATCCAAGAAAGCTCTTTTAATCTAAAGTAAATGCTAAATTTATTATTGAGTAACAGGGATAAGATCTAGTCTTCCCAATCTGCAAAGAGGTATCTATTCATCTTTAGTAAAATATTTATTTTTAAATCATCTATATCTTAAGAAATAATAGGAGGTAGCATCACACTATGTATAATCAATAGATTGAATATGATTTTAAATTTTAAAATATATATTTTAAACTTATAAATGCATATGATTTTAGACTTATAAATACATACAAAAAACTAGTCCTAAACTTATAAAGTAGAGGCATTAGTCTAATGTTCTTTAAATATCATCCTCTCTTACCCAACTCTTGTGATTGTAAATTTTTTTACCGAATTATCATTGTTTTCATTTCAACTTTTGATAGATTATTATACTCCTTCACCTCTGAAGAAGTGCAACAATGTTTTCCATCTTGTGTAACCGTAAATAGGTAACACAAATCTAGATAACCCAAGTGATATGCTTATGTGAAATTCGTTCATATGAAGCTTTGATTCATTTTATGAAAGTATTTTTTAAACCTTTTAACGAACAAATTCTACATAAGCATAGCCTTTGGATTGACCTGATTTCTGTTATCCTTTTATGGTGACATGGGATTGAAAATGTTGTTGGTAATCTACATAAAACTGAAATAAAAAGAATTAAATGATAATTGTACAAAATATTTTTATAAGATATAGGTAAGAAAAGGTTTCTGGGAGGAATATTAAACTTATGTCTTCAAATTTAGTTGGAATGTTAGCAATAGTGACATCTTTTCTTGCTCTACTACATTTGATGACTTTAGAAATAAAGGTACCACCTCTCCTATCCTTAATTATATATGGTTCAAGGAGATTTCTTTTAAAATATCCTTTCTTATGTGAAATTTCTTGGTAAAAAAAATTTGCCTCTGAATAATGCCAGATTTATCTCATTTTTAAAGTTGTTTTTGTCGCATGAATACGAAATAGAAAAATACAAAAGAAACTTACTTTATATCTCTCTGGTTCTTTTAAATAATCTTCTACTCACAAGAGAAAAAAATTACAAATGCTTGGACTAGTAATATTATAATTTGTGAATATATATGATGATAATAATGTCTTAAATTCCAACAGCTAGGTTTTTCGTTTGATTTCTCATCCAAAGAAATCATAGTAGCTTAGTACCTTAGTTGATTATCTATATAAATTTTCACCTGGTGAGAATTCAATCTCTCACAATGTAATCGCTTCCCCCACTTCATATTCCCTTACCCTAAAAATAAAAATAAAAAATGAACTAGGTGACCAATGAATTGGGTTAAAAATAAACTGCCCATATTTATACATATTTTCATAAATATATCACAATCTACTTCAGAAGTTAATATTTGAAAATACTTAAGTTATTTTTTTTTTTTGAAGAGGAATGTAATTTGATTCAAGAACATTAGACAATATACTCATTCTATTTCACATTAATTGAATTTTTGAACCTTTTTTCATTGTTTAAAATAGTTGAATTATTCAAAGTGTAAGATAGATGCTTGAATTTTTTTTCATATTTTTCCTTTCCTTTATTGAAGTTTTATATTTTATAGTAGATGAGTTCATTACTTACAAAGTTATATTTATAATTTCACAAAGGGCTATAGTGGAAATTATGATTTGAAGTATGTCCTTAAATATTTTTCTTAATAGGTGTGTATTGCCTCAAAAATTAAACTTAATAGGGAATATAGGGAGTATCATGAAAATATTATAGAATAATATTATGTGTAAAAATAATATAACTCTTTATGTTTACTCTTTTTACTTTTCTACTTGAGACGGTGTTTTCACTATGTAGTCATGCTTTCATTAGTTAGATTGAGATTAGACTCTACAATCCAATCTTATAGAAATATAACTATTCTTAAGCTACGTCAATGTTTAAATGCTAATCCTAAGCTTAAGGCTCTACCCCCTACATGTTCTTTTTATCATGAAGTTCAGTTATTTTTGTCTGACTTGAACTATTTTTATCTTAACTTTGGTGATATGTGCATGAATTTTGGAAAACAATTTTGAAAGACCATATTGGAAGGAAAGGTTGTCGTTAAGATTTATTTTTATTTTTTGAGAATTTTGGTTATTCTTCACATGATTGAGATGCTTCATCACAAAGTAAGGTTCGTTGATCAATGTCATCCAAGACTTCAAAACATATTTGAATCGAAAGAGAGCCTGCTGAGGATTTCCGTAATTATTTCTTCTTCCAAGTGAATTCCCATGGCGACATCAACATCCATCTTAGTTATTTCCTCTGAATGCTTCACAACTTTCTTCCCTGTAATAAAAATTGTGCTTACATAGAGGCGGATTCCAAATCTTGAGTTTGTTGATTTGGATTCTAGAAAAGGTTACCTTTTCAGAACCTAACAAGTTAACTTTTTAAGAATTTCATATCCATAAACTCAAGATTCTGGACCTCTATATAAGCATAATTTTAATTGCATAGAAGAGAGTTGTGAAGCATTCAGAGGACATAAGTCATAAATAAGATAGATGTTGATCTCGATACAGAAATTCACTTACAAGAATAAATAATTACACAAATCCGCAGCAGGCTCTCTTTCAATTCAGATGTGTTTTAGAAGTCTTGGATGACACTGATCAACCAACCTTAATTTGTGATGAAATATCTCAATCATGCCAAAAAAAATCAAAATTCTCAAAAATTGTCTTCTTAAGGACAACCTTTCTTTCCAATATGGTCAAAATACAAAATATTACATCATAGCTTATTAATGAATTTAACGTACACATATCAACACAATTTAAAGAATCATGAAACTAGCAGTGTAAATATTCTTTAGAAATAAATGTACCACCTCTCCTATCCTTAACTATATATGATTCAAGGATATTTCTTTTAAAGTATCATTTCTAATGTGAAATTTATTGGCCTAAAATAAAATTGCCTCTGAATAAGGCTATGTCTAGGTTCAGGATTAACTCATTTTTAGAGTTATTTTTGGTTGCATGAATACAAAATAGAAAAATGTTAATCATCTCTTTGTAGATAGTGACTTAGAAAAATAAAATTACTCTATATCTTTTTGCTTCTTAATTTTAAATAATCTTATGCTGACAAGAGCAAAAAATTACAAATGCTTGGAGTAGTAATATTGTAATTTGTGAATAATAATAATAATGCCTTAAATCCCAACAACTAGGTTTTTCTTTTGATTTCTCATCCAATGTCCAGTATTCGTATTAGAGAATCTTAGTGGCTGAGTTGATTGACTATATAAATTTTCACCCGGTGTAGATTCAATCTCCCACTATGTAATCCCCCATTTCATCTTCCTTACCCTAAAAAAATATTTTAAAAAATGAACTAGGTGACCAATGGATTGGGTTAAAAATAGATTGACCCATATTTATACATATTTTCATGAATAAATCACAATCTACTTTAGAAGTTAATATTCAAAAACACTTAAGTTTTTTTTGGAATGTGATTTGTTTATTCAAGAACGTGCGTGAAACATACTCATTCTATTTCACATTAATTGATTTTTTAAAGATTTTTTCATTGTTCAAAATAATTGAATTGTTCAAAATTCAAGATAGATGTTTGAAATTTTTTCCATGTTTTTCCTTTCCTTTATTGAAGTTTTATATTTTCTAGGAGATGAATTCACTACTTACAAAGTTATATTTATAATTTCACAAAGGGCAATAGTGAAAAATATGATTTAAAGTATGCTCTTGAATATTTTTCTTAATAGGTGTGCATTGCCTCAAAAATCACTCTTAATAGGGAATATAGTCATGCTTTCTTTAGTTAGATTGACATTAGACTACAATCCAATCTTATAGTAATACTTGAATCATTATAGGCTGTGTTTTAAGTGAAGGAGAGAGACATGACTTGCTAGGAATTGAATCAATAGGCTCAGGGGCATGCCCCGTATCCACTGCGAGAGAATCCTCTCTTTGACACATGCATTAGATCGTAGCACAAGGGAAGATTCGCTCTAGTCCTATAACCAAGCGAAAGAGCATTCATGGACAGAAGAATCCCTGCTGCAAGAGAATCCCCTCTTTCGCTTGGTTATAGGAGTAGAGAAATATATGTGTCAAGAGTAGATCTTGCAGCGGATACGGGGCATGCCCCTGAGCCTATTGATTCAATTCCTAGCAAGTCCTGTCTCTCTCCTTCACTTAAAATACAGTTTATGATGATTCAAGTCTGAAAAAAGTAACTAAACTTTATGATAAAAGATGATGTAGGGTGTAGAGCCTAAAATTTAGGATTAGTATTTAAACATTGATATAGCTTAAGAATGGTCATATTATAACTATAAGATTTGATTGTAGTCTCTAATCTCAATCTAACTAAAGAAAGCATGCCTATATATATATATTATAATGAAAACACCGTCTCAAGAAAAGAAAAAAGAGTAAACATAAAAAGTTATATTATTTATGTAGAGTGAAAATTTAAAGTTGGATTTTTCGACAACATGACTTTTGTGTTAGTAAATTAAATGGACATTTTCTGATTCTTTTTAATGAATTAGTCATAGTTAGATGATTTTAGTGGGAAAAATCATATTTATATGACTATTTATGAAATTAACCACATCTTTATTTTTTTCTAGGTATGTATTGATCTTAAAATTGTCGTTCATCCTTGATTAGCTATGTCTGGTCTAAAAGTATATTAGTCGACGAGAAAATATGAAATTACGAAGGATTAAATTTCATAGCTAAAAAATAAAGTTTCATGCTAATTCCATTTAGCTACGGATACCATTTTGTACGGGGGTAGGTTGATCGTTCTTTGTATTGTTGTTCATCTTAGCTTCATCATCTGGATTCATTAGTCTACCATTTTCTACGGGGGTAGGTTGATCGTTCTTTGTATTGTTGTTCATCTTAGCTTCATCATCTGGATTCATTAGTCTGGATAGTAATATAAGTCTAGTTCATGCATATGTATCATATCTAAGAATATTTGTTCGTTCCAGTTTTGGTCTTTTTCTAACTCTTTTATTTCATGTATTAATATCATATCAAATATGGTTAGTTTAGCATCATTATTTAATAATTTAAGTACTTGTAATAGTAGAATCTTGTAGTTTTCATCATTGTCCAATAGATATGTATTTAAAGTATCTGTATTTAAAGTTGGAGAATTTTCCATTTTTTGTTAAACATATTCCTTTTAACCTCTTTTACTCTCATCTCTATTATCAGTTTATAATAAGTTATTTTGAACAATCTCTTCTGGCCAAAAGCTATGATTTTTCTGTCTCAATCGTCTCCCTAACAGCGCCTCGACATCGTCTACTCCCCTACAACGGCTTCCTTGCCTTATCGGTTTCGACATTAGGATGGCATAGTTTAGGTATGACTACTCTTGACATATTTTCATAGCAAGCTTTCTACGAGATGTTCTTATAACAGTACTATAACATGATAATTAGGTATGATGGTCTAAGAGATTATCAGGAATATAATAATTTAGTTATGCATAAACATAAATCGGAATACCTGGTTTTATAAGTCGTCGGATATTTGATCCATAGCTTTGTCTGTTTGTTCCATATATTTTCTTATGATAGATCTAAAGTAATGAGAGAGTAATGGGGGAATGAGGAAGACGATTGATGATTTTTCTTCATCTTTCCTTCTCCTTTTATATTAGAACGTAGAATAGTATTTACATTATACTCGTCCAAGTGGGCGATTAGGATTAAAAGATAAAAAGATAAAGTAGACGTCCTATTCTATACAGATGGACGGTTAATACATAAAGTAAAAAAGAAAAAGTAGTCGTCCTTATCTAACATGTGGACGGCTTTAAACTAAAAAAGTAATAAAGTAGATGCTATGTCGGCTGGGCCAGTAGCTTTTTGTTTTACTGAATTATTAAAGTAGATGCTGTGTCGGCTGGGCCAGTAACTTTTTATTTAGGTGTTTACTGAATTATTCCATTTTGAATTCTGGAATAATATTTTCCTCGCCATTGCACTTTGAACATTGATGGTCTGGGTACTTTGGTCCTATAATTCTGCAGTACTGTGTTAATAGATCTTGTGAGATGAATTTGTTTTTGATAGCTCTGGTTATCGGTGGTTGTTCTGGTTTTAGTAGGCTAATTATCCATTGCCTTATATCTTCCATATCTTGTCTCCTAATATCTCTAGAGTGTGAATATATAAGTGTTTGTTCACGTGTAAAGTATGTCCATATTGGTATTTCATTCATGTAAGTGTTTGCTAATTCGTTTAATATGGTGTTAAGTCCGATAATTCGTTTTGTGGCAAAGAATTTCGGAATAGATATTCTTGGTATTTCTGGCTGGGTTCTATTATTTCTGGTATAATCATTTCTTTAGTTAGTCCTATTTTGATTACTTGGATTGTAGGTTTGATTTCTTCGTAGAGTATTTCGGCAGGTGCTACATAGATTTTAATGAAAAAGAAGGTGCCTTTGGTAATTCGTTTGTAGATGGTAAATGCTTTGTACAATTCTGGGATTAGAGCTATTTCTGCTCCGTCTTGGATATAAACGGTGCTAAGTAGTCCGTAGTTGTATGCTGTTGCGACTAGATTTGGGTTAGTTCCTGGTTGGGCAATAAGCTTGTTATGGCCTTGTAGGTGTTGGGTGATATAGTCTTTTTCTGGGTTTTCTGTTTTTGTTGATTTAGGTTTTTGGTTCAAGAAGGTTTGGAGTTTGTATAAGTTTTCAATGTATGTGCCGGTAATGTGGTTGTATGTTTTCTTGTTTTGATTCAGGCTGTTTGAATAGGTGGTTGTCTGTGGAGGTACCATGATTTTTATCATATGTGGGGTATATGGTTTTTCAAACAATTTGTTGAGGTTTGTGTTTTTTGGTGTAGGTGTGCTGGTCTGCTTAGCTTTGCTGGTAGATGGTGCTCCAGTTGTCCCTGCAGTTGTAGATGAGAAAACTATATTAATTTCATTAATGGTGTTTGGGAATTTTCCTTGTCCTTCTAGATCCGCTTTTTTATAGTCATGCTGCTGACTTAGTTGATTTTGTAGTTCCGCGTCTTTAGAGCCATGCTGCTGGCTTAGTTCCTTGTCTTCTAGCTTTGTCAATCTATTTCCAAAACTTTCCATCTTAGTAGATAGGGAAGCTAGGATTTTGTATAGATCATTGTTAGATATCTGGATTTCCTGTTTAGCTTGGGTATCTTCTCCTTGAAAGATAGTCTGCAATCACATTCTTGTCAGTTTTTACAATTTCAATTGTAAACGTGAAGTTTAAGATATTTAATACAAGTCTTCTTATTTCCTTTGTAGTAACTGAATCTTGTATTTTTCTGGTTAGCCACCACTTAACTTGTGTGTTGTCCGTTCTGACTAT
>JAJONR010006992.1:0-26812 GCA_029582245.1 Solanum etuberosum
ATTGGGCCGTCGAGGCCACCATGATCTCTATACAAAAACTGAAAGCAGGTATATATCAAGAAAATACATCAAACATCTAACAAGCTTCAGCAAACCAAAAAACTAGGCCAGCATGGCCATAACGTAGCTATACACCCCGCACACTAGTCTGCAAGCCTCTAATAGTGGTAAAGATTGACAGGACAGGGCCCCAGCCTAACCATAAAAATATATACAACAAAAACTAACAAACCTCCCAGTCTGGCAGCTCCAGAGGAAAGGGGCTAGCAAACCAGATAAAAGTCAATCCTGCTGCTGAGGAGGTCTACTGGGTCGTCTGTCGGGACCTGCATGCATGAATGCAGCACCCCCAGGGAATAGGGCATCCGTACGAAATAATGTACAGAGTATGAAAGGCAATAGACTAAATGAGCAAGTATCATAATATACCAAAAGATATCAGTTAAGGAAATCAAAATTTAGATAAGCATGCTAACCCACTACTGAATATAAAAATACAAACAAATGATCAAACAACAACCTAACCAAGCCCCCATAAACTCGGCAGGTACAAACAACATACCACCTACCTGGGCCCCCATAAGCCCAGAAGGTGCCAAATCAACCTACAAACCCCTATCGGTAGCCCCTTGTCTTTGTAAGAAGTCACATAGCCCTATTTGACAACGATATAACCCCGTAGGCAGCGCATAGCCCTCTTAGGCAACATCATAGCTCTGTGGGCTGCACATAGACCTCTTTTGCATCAACATAGCCCTGTAGGCAACACATAGCCCTCTTTGGCGTCAAAGTAGCCCCGTAGGCAACACATAACACTCTTTGGCATCAATATAGCCCCGTGGAAACACATAGCCCTCTTAGGTAGTAAAATAGTCCTCTCAAACAACATCATAGCACCCACAGGTAGTTCATAGATCAACAGCTAAAGACAATAGCCCCAAGGGCGACAACAAACAATTGAATAGGCTAAAGGCGAGCAGTTTAGCTTTAAAAAATATATATATGAATAGTCTCCATGTAGTTCATAACTTAGGTCATTCTTAACAGATTATGAGTCCCTAAAATGAGGGTTTATAACCACTCAATCAGCCAACCACTCACAATTAAATCTACAACATCACCAACATTAACTACCCTATTATATCACTCCCAAGCTCTAAGGAAGCATGCCGAACGAAGGGAATAGCCTTAACATACCTTTTCCTTTATAATTTATGCTGAAAATACCTCTGTCCGCACCACTACAACACTAAAAAAAAGTAAAATCAATGAGTAATTAAGGACAAGAATTACTATGACAATTCGACAATCGATACAGATACTATCATAAATTACTATCTATGAGCTAAGGTATCCATAAACCGATAAAATATGGTTCCTACCTTTCTTTACACGCCCAGAACAGTTGAATAAAATCAAAACACCAAAAAAAACTCTGCAGCAAGAACCTCCACGGAGCTACACCACTCAATTCACTATGAAAACTATACAACGAGCTCGCGACGTAGGGAAATTTTCGATAAGGAGCCAAGAAGAGATCATGAAAACACAAGGATTATTTGAGGAGTAATTCTCTGATTTTTGTGGGTTTCTTACGAGCTGGAATGAATAAAAATAAAGAAGATGCTATCTTATAAGCTTCCACCGACTTAGGGGATCCACCTCACGTGCTTGCTTGTGCAGTCTCGTAAAAATATGAATATCTCTCTATTCCAAAGATGTATGAATGAAAGGTTTGATTTGTTGGAAACTAGACTCGTAGACCTTCGATTTTCTACATCGTAGGCCCCAAAAATCTTTATAGATTGGGATAAAACATCCGAGACATTTGACCCAAATTTCAGAGAAATATTCAAAAAGGAATTTACGATAACTTTCACCAACTTTTATTTTGAAACTTACCTAACTTAAAAACTTGAGATACAATCCTTGAACAGTTAAAATATGACATACCACATCATTCTTAATTTATTACTCACCCTCTTTGTTTTTCCATGAAGGTACGAGTTTAATTAGAGTTCCAAAAAGTTGGGGTGTTACAGTTCCATTTGGTGAATCACAAAAATGCATTCCTAGTCGCCGAGTTGGCTTAGTCCATGAGTTGACTGACTGGAACTTTCAGTGAGCTAAAGGCTCACTCGTTGAGTTGCTGAGCGGCTTTTGGCAAGCTCCAGCGTTTCTTTTTTTTCAGTTTTAAGTCAGGGTCTTCTAAGTCTTTTCAGATTATTTTAATTCAATACCATGTCATTTTACCCTTCACCTAAAGACCTATAGAAGTATTTTTACCCCCAAATTTTACCAATTTGAAATCATTCTCTCAATTCCTAAAAGAAGAACAAGTCTTCCTCTCAAATATTTCTCTCTCTAGAAGTTGAAGAAGAAAACTAGGGTTTGCAAGAAAAGTCTCCAATTCCACCAGTGAAGGCAAGCTTTTGGCATTGAGGTATGATGGTTTTCATCCATAGAGCCCTTTCCTCCACAGAGTTCCCCAATTCTCCAATTTTCAAAGTTAGAAATCTTTAATTGAGTTAAGGTTTTTCGTCCATGTTATGGGTTCTATTAATTATTGATTTAATTGATTGTTTTATGATCTTTCAAGCATGAATTGATATAATATCATGATTTTAAGGTGAATCCCAATGAATCCATGCTTAACCCATGTTTCCTAGATATTGATGCTAAAAAGTGGGTCTTGAACTATGATAGGTGAAGTATGGAATTATGCATGTTCTTATGGAATTGATGAGATATGATGTAGATTGCTTTGAGAGTAAAATTATTTATGTTGTTGTGGTTAATTGTTGTGAAAGAATTGCTCACATAACTACCTCATGCATGAATGTGAAAGGTTTTCTCACATTAAGGATTCTATGGTTGAAAGGTCTTCTCACCTAAAATGAATCAAAGATAAGGAGCTATTCCAATGAAACCTGTACCTTTCCATGGATGACATATGACTTAGCTTGGATTGGCAAGATGACATGCCCTTTCATGGATAATAAGAAGAAGTTAAGAAAATGACTATTCTGTGGGATATACGCTTAGCACCGAGTGTATATTGAGATGGAAGCTCTCCCGTTAGTAGAGGTCTGGTTTCCAGTAGCTATCTCTTTATCCCATACCTATGTGCCTCCATAGGATAATTGTCTAGATAGACATTAGCTAGTGGATCCACATACGCTAGAAGTTCATGGTCTTACCTTGGCTAGTAGGACACCCCTTTTCCATGTGCAGTAGACACCAGATTCCGTTTTGATAGATCACATTGTCTTATATGTCATTTAAAGCTAATCTCCCTCAATAATGAACTAAGGTTACTTCATGGAGTATCTCATAAAGGTTTTAAAGATGTTAGATTGTTATGACTCATGTTTTCTAGCTCTCTTTATCATGTTATAGCTTGATCATTGCATGTCGTGAAAATATCTTTTAAGCATGTTTCAACTGTTTAATGCACGACTATCATACTTGGTACATATTTCTACTAACACATACTCTTACCTACATTTCTACAAATGTAGGGACCGACCTTACAAATTCGTAATTCCGTGGGTAGGGATCTCATCTAGAAGATTGAAGTTTTGTGAGTCCTCATATTCCGAGGACCGAGCGTGATTTCCCTTTTTCTCTTTACTTTCAGTTTTGGAACTTGATGTATGGGCTACGCCCTGATAAAATCATTTGTACTAGGTGGCTTTGAGACGATGTTTAGAATTCCGCTTTTCTTTATAAAACTTTTATATGTTGAGACTGTTCTTTTAAATCTCTTTATTCTATTATCTTGTATGATGAATGCTAAGTGGCTTGTATGGGGCCTCTCGGGGTCCTATACGCCATGTTACGCCTAGGGCCTACCTTTGGTCGTGACATCCAAATTCATGGATTTGATGAATAGGGTGTTTAGACAATACCTTGTCATATTTGTGATTGTGTTCATCAATGAAATCTTAATCTATTCAAGAAGTGAAGATGAGAATAACTATCATTTTAGCATTGATGCGGTTAAGAGTTGGCCTAGACCTATATCCCCTTTGGATATTCTAAGTTTCTTGGGTTTGGCTGGTTACTATAGGAGGTTTTTTGAAGGGTTTTCTTTGATTGCCTCCCCATTGACGGCATTGACCCAAAAGAAGGTTAAATTCACATGGTATGAAGTGTGTGAGGAGAGTTTCCAAGAGTTGAAGGATAGACTTAATCTGCTCCGGTGTTGACTTTACCGGAAGGGTCCAATGGATTTGTTGTTTATTGTGATGCTTCAAGAATTGGAAAGTCATTACCTATGCTTCAAGGCAACTTAAGATTCACGAAAAGAACTATCCTACCCACGATTTAGAATTGGCGGCAGTTGTTTTTGCCTTAAAGATTTGGAGGCATTACTTATATGGTGTTCATGTTGATGTGTTTACCGACCATAAAAGTTTGCAATATGTGTTTAAAAAGAAATATCTGAATCTTCACCAAAGAAAGTGGCTCGAGTTACTAAAGGATTATGAAATGAGTGTTCTCTATCACCCCGACAAAGTGAATGTGGTGGTGGATTCTCTTAGTCGGTTATCAATCGATAGTGTTGCTCATGTTGAGGAAGATAAGAAGAAGTTGGTTCGAGATGTTCATAGATTGGCCCGATTGGGTGTTCATTTGTTTGACTCCATAAAAGGTGGTGTTATGGTTCACTCCATTGACTAATTTCATTTCCGTCAAGGTTTCTTATTCGGCGGAGGACTATGCTAAGTGTTTACATCCCTAAGAAACATCGTGGTAACTCAAAAAATAATCAACTAATTAAATTTTAAAAATAATTTTAAGAAAAAAGAACTTTAAGAGCTGCTACGTAATTTTAGGAAAAAACTAGAAAACCAATTAATTAATAAAAAATATCTATAAAACCAATAGATTCTAGGTAAGGGTTCAAGTGATTCTGAAGGGAAGGTATTAGGCATCCTTCGAAATCCACAATTGTGGTTCTCGACTGAATTCATTTTTTTTTCAAATTAAGGAGATAAAAATAATATACAAGTATAATAAACATTCAATATACACAAATAATAAAATAAAATAATAATATAAGAAACAACCTAAGGTTTACCTAACGTTAATAATATACACAATAATGAATAAAAAATATAATTCGAACTCCATTGGAATAGCTTCAATGGGAAGTGACTCCAGGGTACCTGTAAACACACTTAGTAAAATTGTTAGTAATAAATAAATATGAATAAATCAAATAAAAACTTAAAAATAAAAATTCATCTAATTAACATGGGAGGCCTTGAAAATCGATGGTAATTTCTTCATCGGCCAATTTAACATATAAAGAACATAAACATAAACTAAATTTCCATTTTTTAAAATGGAGAGGCCTCAATAACCGACAGAGAGATTTTTTTTCATTAGCCAATTTTATATTCATTGTATCTTACTCAATATCAAGTTAACAAAAAATAATCAAAATAAAATTAAAAATAGTCCAAAGTGGTCTTACAAATATTTCCCAAATCGAAAGTAACTTACAGCATACAAATCACCTAAATACCCTATACCAATTTTAGTGTAACACCTCGGATTCGAGAAAGGGCATAATAGTAGTTTTCAGAAGTTCCTGGTGCCATCTGACAGAGGCCAACCACAGCCCATGGAGTGAACCACGGACCGTGGGACTGGTCCATGGATGGGCCAACCAAAGTTGCTCAGAAAGTTGGAACCACGGCCTGGACCAATGGACTGTCGTTGGATCCACGGTTTGTGGATGAGGTCCGTAGGTCCAGACCTCAAATCTTAGTTTCTAAAATGAATGACGGACGTGCATGACGGACCGTCAGTCAAACCATGGTCCATCGATCTGACTCGTTTTAGAGGCGGCAGTTATTTTTCTAGGGGCAGTTGGGTCTTTTCCTAATTATTTTATCTTAATACTATGTCATTTTACCCTTCACTAAGATCCCTATATAAGTGTTTTAATCTCCAAATTTCCCCAATTGAAATCATTCTCTCAAATTTCTAAAAGAAGATCAAGTCTCCTCTCCAAGATATTTCTCTCTCTAGAAAGCTTGAAGAGGAAGGATTCAACCTAGGGTTTCAAGTCAAGTCTTCATTCCTCCATTGAAGATAATAAATTGGCTTTGAGGTATGATATTTTTCATCCATGGATTCCTTCCATTCATGGAGTTTCCAAATTCTCCTATTTTTAAAGTTAGAATCCCCCAATTGAGTTAGGATTTTCTTCAATGCTATGGGTCCTCTTAATTGTTGATCTAATTGATTGATTTATGATTTATGATGCATGAATTGAGTTAATTTCATGATTTTATAATGATCCCCCATGAACCCATGTAATTCCTATGTTTTCCAAGTTATTAGTATATAAGGTGGGTCTTGGATTATGAAAGAAGAGTTTTATGAAATCAAGTATGTATTGATAGAATTACATGAATTATGATGAATTCCTATGAACCCATGTCTAACCCATGATTACTAGATGATTGATATTTGCAAGTGGGTTGTGAACCTTGAAAGGTGAATTATGAAATTATGCATGTTCTTATGAGATTCATGTAATTTTTTTAAGGATGCCTTGAGATTGAAGGATCAATGATGTTGCAATTGTTGTGTTGTTGAAAGGATTTCTCATATACACATGTAATCATGAATTGTGAAAGGTCTTCTCAGATGATAAGGGTTCTTAGGGTTGAAAGGCTTTCTCACTTAAAATGAACCAATGCTAAGAAGCTACTATAATGATGCGGAAATAGGCGATTACACATGCTCTATAATTGAAAGAAAAGAGGTGATTACCCATGTCACATGATGTAAGGACAAGAGGCGATTACCCATGTTCCTTCACGAGCTAAGATTAGTAGGATTAAGAACTATTCTGTGGAAGTTAAGCTTAGAACCGAGAGGACAAATGTCGATTACCCATGTCCCATAACTATGTGCCAACATAGGATTGTGTAGATAGACATTAGCTAGTGGATGCACAATAGCTAGAATTTCATGGTCCTTATCGTGGCAAGTAGGAAACCTCTTTTTAGTGTGGGGTAGACACCGAATTCCATGTTGCTAGCTCACATGGTCTTATATGTCGGTTAAGGCTACTTCCCACAAACAAGTAAAGTTATGATGAACCAAGGTTACTTCTAGAAGTATCGTAAGTATGTTTCAAGATGATATTCACTTGCATTGATCATGTTTTATGACTTATGCTTCCTAACTCTCAAGTTTCATATTTTAGCTTGATCATTGCATGTTCAGTAAAATGTCCAATTTTAGCATGATTTAAATGTGTATATGCATGACTATCATACTTGGTACATATTTTGTACTAACACATACTCTTGCCTACATTTCCCCAATTGTAGGGTCCAATAGTCAGGGTTCTCAGTTTTGTAGCTAGAAGTTGACTTGAGAGATTCCGAGCTTTGGTGAGTCCTCATGCTTCGAGGATGGATTTTCATTGTTTTTCAGTATTCTTCATTACTTTCAGTTTTTGACATGATGTATGTGTTAGGCCAAATTTCATTCTATTATATTAGATGGCTATTGAGACAAAGTGTTTAGACTTTTGCTTTACTTTTATAAAACTCTTGGGACTTGAAATGTTCTTATTTATCTCTTTTTCTTCTATTTCTTATGTTATGAATGATAAGTGGCTTGTATGGGCCTCTCGGGGTCCTATATGCCATGTTACACCTTGGGGGTACCTTGGATCGTGACAAACTTAGTATCAGAGCACAAGGTTTAGAATGGTCCTAGGATGTATCATAAGCCACCTCAAGTAGAGTCTTGTTATTGAGTGTGAAGCCCGCCACATTTATGAATGAGAGGCTACAAGATGTTTAGGAAACTCCATTTCTTTCATTACCCTAAAGTCGTGCGATAGAGTTTAACTCTATAAGTTCTCTCTCCTAATCCTTATTTGATGGTCTACATGATATGGCTACTCGAAGAGCTTATGCTAGAAAGAATGTGAGGGAGAATGTGGAACAAGAAGCTCCTCGTCAAGCTCCTCAAGATCCGGTCGACCCTTTGGCCGAGCAAGTGACTAATGCGGAGTTTAGGGCTACTTTTCAAGTATTGGCTCAAGCCATGAAGGCCCAAGCCAATCTAGAGGTTGTGGTCCCCGTGAACCCAAATGCGGGTACAACGGCATCTAGAGTGAGGGACTTCACTAGAATGAATCCTCTGGAGTTTCATGGTTCTAAGATTGAGGAAGATCCTCAATTGTTCATTGATGAGGTTTACAAGGTGTTGATGATCATGGGAGTGACGTCGGCGGAAAAGGCAGTGTTGGCCGCTTATCAACTTATAGGTGTTGCTAAAATTTCGTTCAGTCAATGGAATGAAGGGAGGCCAGAATATGCGTATCCTCATGATTGGGAAAAGTTCAAAATTGCTTTCCTTGATAGGTTCTTTCTCCTTGAGATGAGGGAGGTGATGAGTCTAAGGTTTGGACTCATTTAGGGCTTTGTTTATATAGATTAAGTGTCCTCAAATGCTTATTTTGTGCCAATAACTGATGTTAAATCCTTGATTTTACAGGAATAGGGATTGAGGAACAAAGCAAGGACACTAACTTGCAAAAAGGAACAAAACGAGCTGAAAGAATGAAGAAAGGCAACCCTGGTGATCGCCAAGTTCACTTGGAGAATCACCGAACATCTATATGACCGCCCAAAGTTCCAGTGTGCCAAGCCCTGAGGGAAGAAACTAAGTCGGTGAGACAAAGGAGCAGTCGGCGGATCGCTGAGTAGTTCCGCGATGAAGTGCTAGATCACCCAAAGTTACAGACCTTGAGGATGCTGAATGCCAAGGCAAAAGAGAGATGGAAGTGACCAAAGGGCGGCTCGCTGAGTGGTTGGGCGAGACCGACTTACTTCGCCGAATGAGCTTTCGTAGCTTATTTTCGGCGACTATAAATACATTTTTGAACATTTTAGTTAGTATATATTTTCATATCTATCATCAAACTTTTTATCAATTACTCTGGAGAACAGTTTTTCTCTAGTTTTTCCTTTAGCTTTGAAAGATTGAAGAAATTCACTTTTGATAAATTGGAAGTGGGTCTTTGAGATTCATCAATTTGGACCATTGTAAAGATGAAATCACTCTTACCCAGTTGATGGAAACTCAATTTGGTAACTGTTTTTATCTTTTTATAATGTCTAGCTAAAACCTCAATTCTAGCGGTGTGATTATGGGATGATTTAGCTTATGGGTATTGCTAATTGTTAGTATAAATGCTATTTAAAAGTGAGTTCAATCAGTTATTATTGTTTAATTTAAGAATTGTAGTTGCAAATGCAGTTCTACCTTTGTGTTCTTGACTTGCTAGAGAGAGAGGTTTTAGAACTAAGGTTTTTAATTGATGGTCTGTGGGTATTTGGTTGACCTGGGTTCAGCTCGAGAGAGTGAATCCTAAACCCTTTTCCACACATTCAGCTCGAGAGAGTGAATGGACTAAGGTGTGGGCTGTTCTTAATTTGCATGCTTGTTGATGTTCGAGAGAAATCAACTTGATTCGGGGTAAATTGTTTGAGAGAAAGTTTACCTTCTTTATAGCCTAGCTTACTCACTAATATTTAGCTATTTTCTAATAATTGCAATTACCCATATGTCTATATTAGCCTATAATCAATCACATCCCAAGAACCCGTCTCATTATTGTTAATTCGTATTGTTTGTGACTGCTGCTTGTAGTTTAAAATCAAAACCAAAACCCCCATTTGACATTCGTGTCACCCCTGATTTGCTTGATGTTTTTACTTGATAATTTTTATTCCTATGACTGATTTGACCGCATTCTTACTTCCCAATTGAATCTGAAACACGTACTGCTCCCTGTGGGAATCTACCCCAACTCATTTAGTTGGGTTTTATACTGATTAATGACCGTTGACGCTTAGAATTGGATGAAGTGTCTTTGAAACGTTATTAATCATGGCGCCGCTGCCGGAGAGTGGTGTTGTTTGAAATTATTTTGGTGAAGTTGAATTGTGTTCTTGTTAGTCATAGTTGAATCTACTTACTTTTAGTTTTGGTTTTTGTGTTGTTTATTGAACAGAAGAAATGAGCGTAAACGGCATCAATGGTAGTCAAGTGGGCCACCAAGATGACATCAAAAATCTCAATGATGTCAATGAACCGAATGTCAATGACCATAATCAAATGGGTGGTATTGGTGCCATTCGCTTGCCTCTAGCTTAAGGGAACGCTGTGTTCCACATTACAAGCACCATGTTGCAGCTCTTACAACTAAAGGGTTTGTTTGGAGGTCTAGCTCATAAGGATCCCCATGAGAATATAAGGAACTTTTTTGATGTATGCGGACCGTTCTCCTTTAAGAACATATCTCAAGAATCTGTCCAGCTGAGGTTGTTCCCATTTTCTCTAATGGGAGAAGCGTGTAAGTGGTTGACTGAGTTGCCAAGAGATTCTATCACTTAATGGGAAGAGCTTATTACCGCATTCCAAGTGCGATTTTTCCCTCCTTCGAAGATGATGACTCTTCGGGACAGTATTCAAAGATTCAAGCGTTTGGAGGTGAGCCAATCCATGAGACTTGGCTAAGGTTTAAGAAGATGGTGCTGCAATGCCCAACTCATGGGTTGCCCGATAATGTCTTGCTGCATTACTTTTACAAAAGCTTTGATTCAGTGAACAAGGGAGTGGCTGATCAACTTTCTCCGGGAGGTTTGATGCAACAACCTTACATTATAGCATCCCAACTCTTGGATGGTATGACCAAAATTAACCGGACATGGTACACCCGCGAGGATCAAGTCTCTCCTCTTGCTTATAAATTTACAAAGGAACAACTTGAAAAAGATCAAGAGAGAGACCAGAACATGGCAAAGATAATGACCCAATTGGACATCTTAGCCAAGAACGTCATAGGTGCTGGTACTAGAAGTGTAAATGTTGTCGGTGTTGGTGGTGTAAATCCCGAAGAGGCCAAGTTTGAAGCATTGTACAATGAGGAAGTAAACTTCCTAGCCAACCAAGGAGGAGGATATCGTGCAAACTACGCAAGGCCGGGTGGTAACCAAGGTTGGAATAGAGACGAGGGTTGGAGAGACTGTGATAGGGAGTGGCATGATCGTAACACCACCTGGAAGGAAAGAGAAGGGGAGAAGGATAGGTATGTTCCTCCCCACGAGCGTCAAAAGCCTAAAGATTCTGAGGGTGGCCGAGCTGAGGATATGCTCTCACCTATTCTCAACAAGGTTAAAGGGTCCGATAAAATTTTGAAGGAAATGATGGAAGATGTATCGACCCTTAACCAGACAGTGACTTCTCATTCCGTCTCTATCAAGTAGTTGGAGACCTAAATGGGTCAGATTTCTTCGCATCTTAACCCCAGATAACAAGGGGGGTTGCCTAGTGATACTATGGCAAACCCCAAGAATGAAGCTTTTGTGGTTACTTGCGTCGTGCCACAATATTAACTAAGGCACTTCTTGGGAGGCAACCAAGTTTTTATTGCTTTGTGTTTTGATTTTGAATAACGTGTGTTGATTGTGCAGGTTGAAGTGTGGAATGTGTTTGCAATATGCAGGTTGGTGAGCAAAGTGTCTAGTCAGTTACTCACCGAAGAGGTCGGTGAGCCTGACTTGGACCGCCGTTGGACAAAAGAAAATATAAAGATGGAGTCTGTAAAACTCGGTAGGCCCATGGAAGAGTCGGTGACTCACCGAAAAGGTCGGTGAGTCTGACTTTGTCCGCCGTTTGGACCCTCAAATTAACTGGAGGTCCTGTAAACTCGGTGAGGTAAGTACCCACTCGGCGTGTCGCCGAGTGGGTCGGTGAAGACGACTAATATCACCGAAAGGGCGCGAACTGGACGGTTTTTAAAAGGCCAAACGTTTAAAATTTCAAACTCTTTCACATTTCCTCACTTTTAACTTCATACAATCACACCCGCACTTTAGTTTTTCAATATACTTGCATTTTATCACTTTTTGGTCGTTGATCTTGAGTTCAAAGTGGAATTCTTTGCCATCTAGCTTTACAAATTCATATTTCGGCATTAAAGGTTGGTTTTCAAAAACCCAAACTCTTAATTAGCGGTTAAACTCAAATGCAATTGTTTAAATGTCATTGATGTGTGTTGGGTCTCTCTGAAATCATAAATGTGTGCTAGTTTGCCGATTTTAATTTTGATATTGTGCCTAAATTGTCTAAATTATTGATTCCTTGATTTTCGTGCTTTAAAATTGATCTTAAACTTATGGATTGTGTTAAACTGTTGTTTAGTCTAGTAGGGTGAAGTCTGAGTAGCCCCAATTGAGCTAAATGACATGCTTTGCCCAATGATGGAGCCTTTGACGTCATTCTTAAGGGCTAAAGTCATCAAATGGCCAATTTTGGCCAAACCGGGGGAAGTCTGAGTACCCCGGTGGGATGGGTCATATGGTTCTAGGTTTAATTGAGTTAGTATGTGGTTTGATTTTATTTTCGGGGGCCGCAGGTTTGATTTTGGGAGTTGGGGTTGAAAATAGGCCCGTTGGGCAGTTTGGCGAGCTGGGTCGAGCTTGCCGAACCACTCAACGGTTCACCGAAATCCCCCTTGATCGCCTTTAACTTCATGGTTTAGTTGATTTTGATTTTGTAACTTTCGGCGAGAAGCCAGAGCTCGCCGAAAGTCTCTTTTGATCGCCTTTTCTGCGCCCCAACCCCTAAAACATATTGTAACTTTTGGCGGGCTAGTCTGAGCTCGCCGAATGGTGTCGGTGATTCGCCGAAGGGCCCTGAACATCGTCGACCTACTATTTTTCTGAGAATTTTTTGAACCAATCCTTTCGGAGAACCCGATCTGGCTCGCCAAATTGATTCGGCGACTCACCGATCGGTTCGGTGAGTCTTTCTGCAGCCTGTTTTTCTGCACTTTTCTTGGATTAATTCTAACTCTTTTTGGTGTGTTGTGCAGATATGGCTAGACCAAAAGTAGCAAGTTGAGACATGCTGCCCCGCAAGAGGGCAAAGGGAATTACTATAAATGAGGATGCAGCTGCATCCCGGGAAAAGACAACAAAACTTCCTATAACAGGTGGGAAGGGAAAAGGGAAAGGAAAGGCACCTGCTCCTGCATCACCGAAAGTCAGCTCCGACAGTGATGGAATATACACCACTCACCTCACCACTTCCAAAAGTGAGGGAGATCATCAAGATCCTCAGGCTGACATCTCTGAGCCTGAGGATGAGCAGCTGCTACTGGCTCGGAGTGCTGAGTTACGCTCCAAGAGGATGCATGATCCGTCTAGGATCAGGATGCCTGAGACCCCTACTCCTCCTCCTGTCCCAGACCAGAGTGTGGTCCCAGCACCACCTGCATAGGGTCCCTATCCCCGGTCTATGAACAGATTAAAGGCTGAGGGACTGAGGACGATCATAGAGGAGAAGAGGCTGTCTACAAATGGAGTGATAGACAAATATCCAGAGATCTGGCGCACCTTACAGTCTCATAAATTCCAGATCTTCACCAAACCCCGTGGCCCTTACATTTCTAACTGGGTTCAGGAGTTTTACAGTGCCTATAGAGCTCTAGTGCCACAAGGGAAGAAGAAGGCCGCGGCATTCAAGCCGGTAGATTATGTGGTTGTTAGGGGAAAGAAAGTGAAGTGTGATAGTGATGCTATCAATGCAGTTCTAGAGTGTACAAAGGATATTGAGGATGACTGTCAATACATGATCAGGACAAGAACATTGGAGACTATGAAAAAGTGGTTGGCCCCTCTGTTATCTGACGGTACTCCTAGGTGGATCGAGGATAGAGTACCCATAGAAAAGAAAGACCTTAATTTAGTAGCAAGGTAATGGTTTGGCTTTATCAGCAGTTCTATCATGCCATCCCAGAATGAGTCTATCCTCCACCACGCGAAAGCAGCATGTCTTGGTTGCATCATTGATGGGACAAGGCTAAAATTGGGGATGATCATTGGCCAAGAAGTGGCCATGAGGGCTAGACAACGTCACACTTCACTCCCATTCTTGGTGTTGATCACCAAGTTGTGCAGACGAGCCCGGGTACCTCACTATGAGAAGAAGGACGTGGAAGTGATTCCCACCTCCTGTACCGACATCAGGAGGATTGAGGCTGAGTATCTAAAGGATAAGGCTGAGAAGAAGAAGGCAGCCTCGGTGGATTTTTCCTCGGCTATGGATATTGAAGCTTTACCTGCAGAGGCAGTTTTGCCTACTCCGGCCTCTTGGACTTTAGGTATATCTAGTGTTGTTCCTTCCATGACCCAGAGTGCTACTACTGCTCCCTTGCCCCTAGGTCTGGTGCTAGTGCTGCTGCTGCTTCCCGACCTCCACTCACCCAGGCTGCGATACTACGGATGGGGCATCTAGCCCATTCTGCTGATAGGCATGCCTCCAGGCTTGAGGCCACAGTCCCCGAGATGATTGAGAGGGTCCTCACTGCTATTGTGACACCTCTTAGTGTGCCTATTGATACCCTTGCGGCAAGGATAACGGTGTGTGAGCGAGGCCAAGGGGCCACTGATGAGGTGACGACCCTGAAGGCTGCAATTGCTGAATTGAGGAAGGACGTGGATCAGCTGAAGTCCACAGATATGTCTATAATTTTTGGGTCTGTGGAGATCCTTGATATGCCAGCTGACTCTGATATGCCTCCGGCTACCATCGGAGATGAGGTTCGAGCTGATGAGGTGGCTGCTGCCGAGTCCGAGGCTGAGACTGATGAGGAGACTACTTATGAGGGCCTTACGGAGGTTGAAGAGGCCATGGTACATTTAGCCGTAAAGATTTCATTTGCAGATACACCCAGTTTTGCTGGTACACCGGGTACTAATACCCAGGATCAGAGTGTTGCACCAGGCATTGATGCCCCGATAGATGGAGCGACTGTGTAGACAGGACCTTTCTTTACCTCCCTCTCTGTCATTTTTATTGACTTTTGAATATTTTTGTTGCATTTGAGGACAACTGCCTTTTTGTTTGTGGTGGGGTGAGGTATTCCCATACCTACCTTTTATGACTATATTTTGTATTTATTGGGGTTTTTTTTGGTTTTATGTGTTGATCTTCTTTTGTGGATGTATGAGCTTATTGCTCCTTGTTATGAAATGAAAATGGTTTTTGATCCGTTTGAAATTTTTGCCACCTCTTTTTTTGTGTGAATGTGGTTGTTCTTGTGCAAATTTGAGTATAAGTTATGATCAATACCGATGACTTAAATAGTGCTCTTAATCGAACAAAAATGAATGCGAGGCTACGATGAGGCCAAATGAAGTTGCATAGACCATGTGTGAACTTTTTGCATCTCGTTGTGCCTAGCCGGTTATCGAATTGAGTCTCTTGTGATGAACATTGCACACTAGAGAAAGTGTGGAGTCTCGTTTGATATTGGTGCCAATGGCTTGTGTGATGAGCTTACCGTGAACCTTGTGTGATTACACCTAGAATTTTCCCCGTTGGTCTGGTTGACTAAGTAATGCAAGCTCTTGAAATGATCTTAGGCAACGATTTTGAAGAGTGAAACAATTTGACAATATACCTCTTTTGTGGCCAGCCTTGTGAGATGTGTGAACCTTGCTTGAACCCCATTTGAGCCTTGTTCTTTTCTTGGAAGAAACTTGATGCAATTATGGCCCCTTTTTATCCATTCACCCATAATCCTCATGAAGTGTGGTTTGTTTGAATAGCCAACTTAGGCCAAAAGCCTAAGTTGGGGGTGTGGTGAAAAGAGAAGGTAAATCAAGAAGTGTGATAAAATTCCCCTTTGAGCCAATGGTCTTGAAAAAGATGGAACCCCTCCATATAAAAAAAAAGAGAAATAAAAGAAGAAAGCAAAAGAAAAAGAATGAAAAAGTTGTGAAATAAAGTTGTGAAAGTGCAAAAGAAATGGGGTGTCCGGAAAATTGAATAATGGGGTGAATTTTGAGCATGAATAAAAATGCTGGAAAAAAAGAGGAAGAAAAGTGATGTTCAGACCACATTTCATGAGGGTAGCAGCCACAGAGCCTAAATGATCATACCTTCACACTCAGCTCCGTTACAAGCCTTGAAAAGGCCTTTTTGATCTTGAGTGAGCTGAAACAATTGTTGATTGGAAAATAAGGGCAAACCGATGGGTGAAGTCATGCATGTGTTCATCTTTGTGAGTGTGAGCGTTAAATGTGAATCCGAAGCTATAAATTGTTGAAGAATTGTGTGTGAATATGGAATCATCTTCGTTGTAAGGGCATTTGATTACCTTTGTTGAGCTTGAACTTGCATTTGAAGCAAGTACTGTGAACTTGAGAATCTTAGATAATGGTGAGTCAAAATTTGAATCTTTGAGTGCACAATTGATCATTTCATGAGTAAGTTGAGTCTTGTTATGTGCATTCAAGATTGAGTCTTATGTAGCACTGTTTGAGACATCCCTTTTGAACTGCTGAACTTGAGTTTTACTTGAGGACAAGCAAAAGTTTAAGTTGGGGGTGTTGATGAGTCCAAGGTTTGGACTCATTTAGGGCTTTGTTTATATAGATTTAGTGTCCTCAAATGCTTATTTTGTTCCAATAACTGATGTTAAATCCTTGATTTTACTGGAATAGGAATTGAGGAACAAAGCAAGAACACTAACTTGCAAAAAGGAGCAAAACGAGCTGAAAGAATGAAGAAAGGCAAGACTGACGATCGCCAAGTTCACTTGGCGAATCGCCGAATGGCTATATGACCGCCCAAAGTTCCAGTGTGCCAAGCCCTGAGGGAAGAAACCAAGTCGGCGAGAGAAAGAAGCAGTCGGCGGATCGCCGAGTAGTTCCGCGATGCAGTGCTAGATCGCCCAAAGTTACAGACCTTGAGGATGCTGAATGCCAAGGCAGAAGGGCGATGGAAGTGACCAAAGGGCGGCTCGCCGAGTGGTTCGGCGAGCCCGACTTACTTCACTGAATGAGCTTTCGTAGCTTATTTTCGACGACTATAAATACGTTTTTGAACATTTTAGTTAGTATCAATTTTCATATCTATCATCAATCATTTTATCAATTACTTTGGAGAACAGTTTTCTCTAGTTTTTCTTTTAGCTTTGAAGGATTGAAGAAATTCACTTTTGAGAAATTGGAAGTGGGTCTTTGAGATTCATCAATTTGGACCATTGTAAAGATGAAATCACTCTTACCCAGTTGATGGAAACTAAATTTGGTAACTGTTTTTATCTTTTTATAATATCTAGCTAAAACCCCAATTCTTGGGGTGTGATTATGTGATTATGGGCTGATTTAGCTTATGGGTATTGCTAATTGTTAGTTTAAATGCTATTTAAAAGTGAGTTCAATCATTTATTATAGTTTAATTTAAGAATTGAAGTTGCAAATGCAGTTCTACCTTTGTGTTCTTGACTTGCTCAAGAGAGAGGTTTTAGAACTAAGGTTTTTGATTGATGGACTGTGGGTATTGGGTTGACCTGGGTTCAGCTCGAGAGAGTGAATCCTAAACCATTTTCCACACATTCTTCTCGAGAGAGTGAATGGACTAAGGTGTGGGTTGTTCTTAATTTGCATGTTTGTTGATGTTCGAGAGAAATCAACTTGATTCGGGGTAAATTGTTCGAGAGAAAGTTTACCTCCTTTATAGCCTAGCTTACTCACTAATATTTAGCTATTTTCAAATAGTTGCATTTACCCATATGTCTACATTAGCCTATAATCAATCACATCCCAAGAACCTGTCTCATTATTGTTAATTCGTATTATTTGTGATTGTTGTTTGTAGTTGAAAATCAAAACCGAAACCCCCATTTGACATTCGTGTCACCCCCCGATTTGCATGATGTTTGTACTCGATAATTTTTATTCCTATGACTGATTTGACCGCATTCTTACTTCCCAATTGAATCTGAAACACGTACCGCTACCTGTGGGATTCGATCCCAACTCATTTAGTTGGGTTTTATACTGAGTAACGACCGTTGACGCTTAGAATTTGATGAAGTATCTTTGAAACGTTATTAATCAGGAGGAAAAGGTGCTTGAGTTCATCAACCTCCAGCAAGGAAGTATGAGTGTGAAGGAATCTACTTTGAAGTTCACACAATCGTCTCGATATGCTCCCACAATGGTTGTCGATCCTAGGGCAAAGATGAGTAAGTTTGTTTTGGGTGTGTCCAAAATGGTTGTTAAGGAGTGTCGTACCGCCATGCTTGTTAATGATATGGACAATTCTCGTCTCATGGTTCATGCTGAACAAATTGAAGTGGAGAAACTTAAGGAAAAGTCTAGGGAGGCAAAGAGGGCAAAAATCGATGATGGTAATTTCTCTCATGCAAGGTCCGATGGACATGGTCGTCCTAGATTTCGACAAAGGTTTTCTGGTCAAGGATACTCCAATGCTTCTACTAGGTTCAACAAAGAAAGGGTTGATAAACGCTCAACTACACCTCATCTAATACTATGTGTAGGCGATCGTAATCTAGTAAAAAATCCAACAAAGAGTTGGGGTCGAACCCACAGGGAGCGGTAGAAGTTCGAATTCAGTTACGAAGTTATAAATGTGATCTAATCGGTTATAGGAATAGAAATTATTAAGGTAAATCGAAGGGGTTGACAACGAATGTAAGATGGGGGTTTAAGTTGGGCAATTAACAACTACAACAGTTACGAAAATAGGGGAAACAATAAGTAGAGAGTAATTCTTGAGGCTGTGATCGATTATAGGCTAATTTCGCTATATGGGTAATTTTAATTTACTAACAATTGTTGAATCTCAGTGGGTAGGCTAGACTATTGATGCAATAGCTTTCTCTCGAACAACTATTACGATTCAAGCGAGTTCTCTCGAACCTCGACAAGCTTAACACTATAAACAACCCAATACCTCAATTTATCTACTCTCTCGAGCTAGATAGGTAGAATCGAGATTAGAATTCACTCTCTCGAGCTGAACTCACAACAATCCAATCCCTACAATCATCAATTGAAAACCTTAGTTCTAAACCTCTTTCTCATGCAAGCCTAGAACACTAAGTTAGATTTTTTTTTGCAACTGCAATTCATAGATTAATACACAACTATCAATTAAACCCACTTCAAATAGGCATTTAAATCAGTAAACAACAATACCCATAGGCTAATTAAAGCAAATAATCACATGATCACACCCCAAGAATTGGGGTTTTAGCCACACATCATAAAATGGAAGAAACAATTACAAATTATGTTATCCATGAACTGGGTAATGGGTCCCAAATCTCTACAATTCTTAAAATCAACTAATTTCAAAAACCCAATTGAAATCTCCTCAAAACAAAGTAAAACAATGTCTCCAAACCAAAGCTCTAAGTTCCACAGTGGAGAAATTACTCAGGAAAAAATGAATTCCCTAAAAACTGGGTTTTAAAAATCAATTTATAGTTACCCAAATTTTGGCCTTCAGGACAATTAGGCGAACTAAGTCGACTGTCGCCGACCAATTCGGCGACGCGCCAATGATTCCATTCCATCGCCGGTTTGCCTTGGCTCTTTAACCTTAGATTTCTCTGACTTTAGGCGATCAAGTTCGAGGTCGCCGATCCGTTCGGTGGTACGTCGACTGTCCATTTCCATCGCCAAGTAGGTTTTTCCCCTGGGCTGGCATGCTGGAACTTTTAGCGAGCTGAAGAGCCACTCGGTGGTTTGCCGAGTGGTCTGGGCAATCACCAGGAAAGACATTCTTCAACTTCTTCATCTTTCTTCGCTCCTTTTTGTCCGGTAATGTCCTTCCTTGCCTTGCTTCTTAGCCTTCATTGCTCCAAATCAACACTTTAACATTAGTTTAGAGAATAAATTAGGCATTGAGGACAATAAAACTATGAAAACAAAGCCCTAAATGAGTTGAAATCCCACACTCATCAACACTCCCAACTTAAACTTTTGCTTGTCCTCAAGTAAAACACAAGATCAATCAGCTCAATAAGGATGCCTACAAACAGTGCTACTCAAGACTCAACATGAATGCACACAAGAGGTTCAAACTACACATACAATGTTCAACTGTGAACTCTAAGTTCTAAACTGTGACTCACCATCAATAAATAGAACTCATGCTCACAATGCTTACTTCAAATGCAAATTCAAGCTCAACAAAAATATTCAAATGCCCTCACACCAAGAATGATTCAATTTTCACACAAGGTTCATCAACAATTTAGAATATCGGAATCAAAAGCAACTCTCATACTCCCAAAGATAACCACATGCATGACTTTACCCATAGGCTTGCCCTTATTTTCCGATCAACCTTATTTTCAGCTCACTCAAGATCAAAAAGGTCTTTCAAGGCTTGTAATGGGGCTGAGTGTAAATGTATGTCATAATGGTTTGGTGGCTTCTACCTTCATGAAGTATGGCCTGCAATTCACTTCTTATCCTTCTCTTTCACATTCTATGATGTTCACAATCCACCCTATTATTCATTTTAGCATGACTCATTGGATACCCCATTTCTTTTGCTCCTTTCGCAGCTTTATTTCACAAACTCTTCTCTTTTTCAGTCTTTTTTCAACTTTCGCCTTTTGTTTTTTTTTTACATGGAGGGATTCCATATTTTTCAAAACAATCCATCAAAGGGGGGTTTTTCACATTTCTTGACTTTCCTCATTTTTCACCGCACCCCCAACTTAGGCATTTGGCCTAAGTTGTCTATGCAAATGAACCAATACTTCATGAAGGTTATAGGTTCTGGGACAAAGATGTCAAAGTTGTTCAAGTTTCTTCCAAAGAAAAGGATAGGCTCAAAGGTTGCCAAGCTAGGTTTACTCTCACAAGGTGGCCACAAAGAGGTATAATATCAATTTTTGGTTCACTCTTCACAAATTGTGCCTAAGATCATTTCAATCGCTTGCCTACATCAATCAATTGGACTAACGGGGAAAGTTCTAGGTGTCATCAAGCACATAGTTCAAGATAACCTTACCACACATGGCATTTGACACAATCATCAAACAAGACTCTACAATTTTCAGCTAGCGTGCAATGATCATCACAAGAGATCAACTCAACAACCGACTAGTCACAATGAGATGCTAGGAGTTCATATATGACCGATGTAACTCAATTTTCGTCATCGTAGCCGCACACTCATCTCGTTCAATTGAGAGCACTATTTAATTCATCGGTATTGACCACAACCGACACTCGAAATTGCAAGAGAGCAGCCACATTCACACACATCAAGAGGTAGCAAATTTTAAAATCAGTTCAAAGCCATTTGCAATTCAAAACAAAGGACACACACAATGGATCAAAACCATATATATATATAAACAAGAAAGGATCTGACATTCACAAAACACAACAACAAAAATCCACAAAACAGCCCAAAAGACGTAGGTATGGAAATACCTCACCCCGCCAACTAGTCTAGCAGTTGTCCTCAAATGCAAAGAAATAATAAAATAGTCTAACAATAACAGAAATGGAGTAAAAAGGGTAATCTTGCAAGGCTAAAGCTGGGGTGAACTCGGCATGTCGGTAACTCCATTTGTCTGGGCATCAGTGCCCGGTGCAACATCATCCTTGGATCCACTAGAGCCCACCATCGATGTCTCTCTCAAAGATGCCTCAACAATAGACTGGACCATCACATAATCAAGGTCCGCCAAGTAATCATACATAGCTGCATCTCTAACATTGAGCTCCTCCTCATCAGTCTCTGCCTCAGACACAACAGTTGCGCTCTCTCTATCAACATCTCCGGTCGTAGTAGCCGGAGGAATCTCTGAACTGGCAGGAACATCTGTGCTTCAGATGTCGGGGATCTCAACTGTGCCGAATAGCATCGACAAATCTGTGGACTTCTGCTCGTCCAAATATTTCCTCAACCCAACAATATCGGCCTTCAAGGCCGTCAAAGCAGCATAATCACCCCGGCCCTGCTCACAAGCCTCAACCCTCACAGTAAGGGCATCCAGTGCAAGTCGGTGAGCATCTATCAACTCTCGATGCTCTCTTATCTTAGCCCTATTTGGGTCCAAAGCAGCAGTGATTGCCCGCTCTATCATCCCAGGCACAGCGGCCTCTACCCGGGAGGCACAGACATCAGCGGAATGACACAGATAGCCCATCTTGTACAACATAGCCTATCTTGTACAACATAGCCTGGGTGATAGGGGGTCGGGAGGCAGCAGCAGCAGAAGTAGTTGGAGGGGGTGCAGTAGTAGAACTAGTAGTAGCAGAAGTAGAAGGACCAGAGGTCCCTGTAGGCTCAGTGGCCTGAGGGGGCAGTATTGCCTTAGTCGGCAACATATCAACATCAACTACCAGGGACGTATCTACTGGTGCAGCCCTCCTCCTGTCGGCCTCATCCCTCAAGTACTCGGCCTCAATCCACCGGATGTCAGTAGAGGAAGTGGGTGTCACCTCCATATCCGTCTTCTCAATCATACGGATACGGGCCCGCCTACACATCTTACTGATCAACACCAGAAAGGGAAGGGAGGTCTGACTCTGCTTGGCCCTCATTGCCATCTCTTGCTCAATGAGCAGACCCAAGTTCAATCTTTGTCGATCCATAATAGAACCTAGACACGCAGCCTTCAGATGTCGGAGGATCGACTCAATCTGTGAAGGCATAATGGTGCTGCTAATAAACCAGTATCTGGCAACAATGTTCAGGTCCTTCTTCTCAATCAGTGCACCAGCCTCGATCCACCTCGGTGTCATAACAAAAATTAGGGGTGCCAACCAACCCTTTAGATCATCTAGGGTCTTCTTCTTGATGAGGTCAATGTAGTCATGCATGAAGTCCTATGAACACCCGAGTACCTTATTAATATCTGAGAATCTGCACTTCACCTTCTTCCCCTGAACTATTACAAAGTCAACTGGCTTGATTGTGCTGGCCTTCTTTTTCCCTTTCGGTACCAGCTCCCCATAAGCAGAATATAACTCCCGAACCCAAGTAGGGATGTAAGGGCCTCGGGGTTTAGTGAAAATCTCAAACCTGTGGAACTTCAGGGTGTTCCACACTTTGGGATACCGGTCTACCACACCATCGGTAGACAACCGCTTCTCTTCCAGAATTGTCCTCAAACCATCATCCTTTAGTCTGTTGAGTGACCGGGGAGAAGGACCCTAAACTAGCAGAGCCTGTACTACTGCCTCACTATCGGAGCTCCCTTCTCTGTAGGTTTGGGTTGTACAGGGCCTTTGCCCTTGCCCTTTCCCCCTTATGGAAGAAGTTTGGTAGTCGGGGCCCAGTAGGCAACAACCTCCTCATTGATAACTATTCCTCGTGCCCACTTTCGGGGTGGTTGATTCCCTCCTGGAACTTTAGGTATATCCATTTCTGCAACACAAAACAACACACGTTAGATGCAATTCGAAAAATAATTCAAAGTTTGATAACTGCACAAAAAGACTTGCCGAACCCCTTTGGCGAGCCAAGTCGGGCTCGCCGAAAGTTCCAGAACAAAATCATTCAAAAATAAGCACAGATCAGCGATGATTAGGGCCATTCAGTGGATCACTGACACCATTCGGTGAACTAAAAGTAGCTCGCCAAATTTTACAGAACATTTTCAGAATTTAGGGCGTAGAAGAGCGATCAGAAGGGACTTTCAGCGAGTCACCAAGTGAACTCGGTGAACTCAGGTGTATCACCGAAAGTTACATAACTCAAGCCAACAAAATAGAGAATTAAAAGGCGATCAAGGGGTCTTTAGGAGAACCGTCGAACTACTCGGCGAGCTCAACCCAGCTCGCCGATTGGTTAAACCTGCTAGATTTCTACCCCGACCTTCAAAATCTAACCCGAGGCCCACAAAAACAAAATAAAACTATTGTTCTATGCAATTATACTCAGACCCATATTACCCATGCCCACGGAGTACTCAGACTTTCCCTGATTTGGCCAAAATTGGCCAATTGATGTCTTTTGCCCTTAAGAATAAAGTCAACCGCTCTATCATTGGGCAAAATCTGACAATCGGCACAATTCATTGTTACTCAGACTTCACCCCCACTAAACTCACAGTAAATTAAACATAACCCAACAAATTTAACATGCTTAAACATGGGATTTCACAAATTAAGCCTATTAACAACGATTAAAACTAAATATGGGCAAACATAACACCACACAATCCCTATCACGGTCACTCCAATCGAATCACGCTATCTATTCCAACCTTGGTTCCCGCTCGTCCTTGGATAGTTCGGACGGAAATCTCCTCCTTGATTTGCAAGAAAACTAACTTCCTCATTATACAGAGCATCAAAGTGTGCATCATCGGGGTTCACCCCACTAACACCAACAACATTTACAGCTTTTGACCCATTACCCATCACATTTTTTGCCAAAATATCCAACTGGGTCATTATTTTGGCCATGTTTTGGTTACGCTCTTGGTCTTTCTCTAGCTGCTCCTTTGTCATCCTAAAGGTCAAAGGAGACACTTGATCCTATCGAGTGTACAAGGGTCTGTTTATCTTGGTCATACCATCGAGGAGATTTGATGCTATCTTAAAAGGTTGTTGTATAATACCTCCTCAGACAAGTTGCTCAGCCACACCTTTGTTCACCGAGTCTAGACTCCGATAGAAGTGTTGTAACAACACGTTGTTTGGCAGCCCGTAAGTCTGTAATTGAAGTAGAAACTTCTGAAATCTCAACCATAATTCGTGGATTGGCTCACCATCTAAACATTTAAAGCCCTAAATATTATCCCTCAATGACATCATCCTCGAAGGAGGAAAGAACCTTATGTAGAACGCCTCATTAAGTTCATCCCACGATGTAATTGAGTTTTCCGGTAGATCAGCTAACCATTTGGTTGCTTCTCCCATCAAAGAGAAAGGAAACAACCGGAGCCGGACTGACTCTTGTGAGATGTTTTTGAATGAGAATGGACCACACATATCCATGAAGTTCCTAATATGATCATTGGTATCCTCATGAGCTAGCCCTCCGAATAGTCCTTTCATTTGCAAGAGTTGCAATATCAAGAAAGTCACGTGGAATACAACATTCCCCACAATCGGAGGCAACCGGATAATACCTACACCACCAACTTGAATGACATTGACATCGTTCATGTTACCGATGTCATCTTGGTGGCCAAGTTGTCTACCATTACTTCCGTTCACACTCATCTCGTCACCTATTAACAAACAGCCAACAACAAACACAAAACGAAGTAAATCGATTCAACTACAACACAAGAAGATCACAATCAAAACTTCAATAAGAAAAGTCTAAACACCACTCCCCAGAAGCGGCGCCATTTTTGATAAACACTCAACTACACCTCATCCAATACTAGGTATAGACAATCGTAATCTAGTATAAAACCTAACAAAGAGTTGGGAGCGGTACAAGTTCAAATTCAGTTACAAAGTTATAAATGTGATCTAATCGGTTATAGGAATAGAAATTATCGAAATCATTAAGGTAAATCGAAGGGGTTGACAACGAATGTCAGATGGGGGTTTAAGTTGGTCAATTAACAACTACAACAGTTACTAAAACAGGGGAAACAATAAGTAGAGAGGAATTCTTGAGGCTGTGTTTGATTATAGGCTAATTTCGCTATATGGGTAATTGTAATTTACTAACAATAGTTGAATCACAGTGGGTAGGCTAGACTATTGATGCAATAGCTTTCTCTCAAACAACTATTACGATTCAAGCGAGTTCTCTCGAACCCCAACAAGCTTAACACTATAAACAACCCAATACCCCAATTTATCTACTCTCTCGAGCTAGATAGGTAGAATCGAGTTTAGAATTCACTCTCTCGAGCTGAACCCACAACAACCCAATCACTACAATCATCAATTAAAAACCTTAGTTCTAAATCTCTTTCTCAAGCAAGCCCAGAACACTAAATTAGAATTTGAATTTGCAATAACAATTCATAGATTAATACACATCTATCAATTAAACCCACTTCAAATAAACATTTAAATCAGTAAACAACAATACCCATAAACTAATCAAAGAAAATAATCACATGATCACACCCCAAGAATTGGAGTTTTAGCCACACATCATAAAAAGGAAGAAACGATTACCAATTATGTTATCCATGAACTGGGTAATGGCTCCAAATTTCTACAATTCTTTAAATCAACTAAGTTCAAAAACCCAATTGAAAACTCCTCAAAACCAAGTAAAACAAAGTCTCCAAACCAAAGCTCTAAGTTCCACAGTGGAGAAATTACTCAGGAAAAAATAAATTCCCTAAAGACTGGGTTTTAAAAATCAATTTATAGTTTCCAAAATTTTGGCCTTCAAGAACACTAGGTGAAGTAAGTTGAGCGTCACCGACCAAGTCGGCAATGCGCCAATGATTCCATTCCATCGCCGGTTTGCCTTGGCTCTTTAACCTTAGAGTTCTGTGACTTTAGGCGATCAGGGTCGAGGTTGCCGATCCATTCGGTGGTAGGCCGATTGTCCATTTCTATTGCCAAGTAGGTTTTTCCCTAGGGCTGGCATGCTAGAACATTTAGCGAGCTGAAGAGCCACTCGGCGGTTTGCCAAGTGGTCTTGGGGATCACCAGGAATGCCTTTCTTCAACTTCTTCAGATTTCTTTGTTCTTTTTTTCCCGGTAATGTCCTTGCCTTGCTTCTTAGCCTTCATTGCTGTTAATCAATATTTTAACATCAGTTTAGAGCATAAATTAGGCATTGAGGATAATAAAACTATGAAAATAAAGCCCTAAATGAGTTGAAATCCAAGACTCGTCAAGGGTGTGTAACCCTAAGCCTCGAGGAGGGAATGATATTGCCTACTTGTGCTAAGTATGGAAGAAAGCATGAGGGTAAATGTCTAGCGGGTTCCAATGCTTGTTTTGGTTGTGATAAGATGGACCACAAGATAAGA
>JAJONR010006993.1:0-23729 GCA_029582245.1 Solanum etuberosum
AAATTGGATTATATTACACCAACAACAATGTGCCCAATAACTTTTCATACCACTTTGATGACCATAAATTACCTTCACATTTGAAAGATCATCTTAAGAACTCATAATGTTCTTGCTTTTAATTACCACAATGATGACCATTAACATTTTACCACATTAATAATCATACATTCAACCACTTGTCAAATTTCAGAAATATTACGCGCTGCTACCATATTCATATAAGAGAATGGAGCAAATCAATTGGGAAGATTTCATGACTTTTTGTAACACCTCACAACTTTACTCTTAGAATCTGAATCGTTTGTCTTAAGTATATGAGCTTGAACCGGATGATGTACTACTTGATCATGTGTTTTAAGGTCCATTATCAAGTGTATCGTAAGTGATTTATGGTCATAAGGGACCTCTAACACTAAGTAAAGTTCAAAGTCTTTCTATCGGCTAAGTTTTTCGCGTTAGTGTACGCAAGAGTCAACTTCAAGTGACCATATCTTTCAGTATATAAAGAACTAGGTGAACCACAACCTATCAAATTAAAGATCTATGAGTCTTCTTTCCAACGCCGCTAAGTTTGCATCAATTGAAGTTTGGAGTAAAAAGTTATGCCCTTTTTACTGGACAATGTCTTGCCACGCGTCGGCCGCGCGGCCGAGGCAACTTCCGTGTGGGCGCGCACCGAGGCAGTAGCTACAGCGTTCCTATGCAATTGGCTGCGCGCCTGAGGCGTACGCAGGCGTTAGAGGCTTTAATGACCCTCCAAAAACGTGATTCACCTCCATAGTTCATAAAATTACCCTAGAAAGAAAAGTTTTCAAGAAACTAACTTCCTCCAAGGTTCATCCATCATCCAAGGTAAGATTTAACCACAAAACTTCTTAATTTCTTCATCTTAACACGAATTAATGACTCCTACTCATGAAATTCATAGATTTTTCAAGAAAGCTCCTCAAGAACTCATCTCCAAGGTTCAAGAAAGGTTTTGTAGGTCTTGTTCTTCCAAGATCATTCTTTTCTTCGGTAATTGAAGCGATTAAGGTATGTAAGACTTCAATGAGGAATTCCTTTCATCCTCATATCCAAGATTTATCAATGTTTATGAATTAAATTTCATAATTAGGGTTATCAAACCCACTTTCGAGTTCACCCATAATCTTGACCCAAATTCCATGGTTTTCTTTAAATTAATTATTCAAGATTAAAGATTCTTGACCTATGTAATTCCTTTTTAATTTATACTTAGTAAGGATTTAAATTTTTATCCTTGTGAGTTATTGACATGACATTATTATTATTTCATGAAGCTTATATTTCAAAGCATGATTTTAGAGTCTTTATGCTATTATGAAAATTTATTTACAAATACTTATGAGCTATGCAAGTTAGAAAACTTTCTCATGATTTAAGTTACATACATGACTTTGAAAGATAGATTTTAGAAAGATTTGAGCTTTGACTCACAGATTTGAGCTTGGTCTTACCCTTTATTCAAACAGACAGATAGTTTATCAAACTATGAGCATATTATACAAGTATATTATTTTGGGAGTAGTATTGAGCACCGATATGGGGTAAGAGTTCAGACAACTCAAATTCCGTAAACTATGTAGCCATTATAAATAGGATCGTACCGTAAGACGGGCGACTCCTCCCCTGCCTCAGGAAGGCTTTTTAGTGGATGATGCTTCAACAATCAATGTTTCCCAAAAGGGTGCTACTTCAGGAACAGGCGGGGGTACAAACCGTCTGTATGCTATGGCTAGTAGCCAGGATCAGGGAAGCTCACCGAATGTTGTTACTGGTATGCTTAAATTCCTTTCTCTTGATTTTTATGCCTTACTTGATCCAGGTGCGAGTTTATCTTTTGTAACTCCTTACATAGCCATGATGTTTGGAACTTGTCCTGAGAAACTTCTTGAGCCATTCAGTATTTCTACACCTATTGGTGAGTCTATTTTAGCAGAAAGAGTCTATCATGATTGTACCATATCTATTCATGACAAAGACACCATGGCTAATTTAGTTTAATTAGACATGGTGGGTTTTGATGTCATTCTAGGCATGGACTGGCTTTATGCTTGTTATGCCTCGGTCGATTGTAGAACTCGAGTGGTCAAGTTTCAGTTCCCTAATGAGCCAGTCTTAGAATGGAAGAGTAATCCAACAGTGCCTAAGGGTCGTTTCATCTCATACCTTAAGGCTAGAAAGTTAGTCTCCAAAGGGTGCATCTACCACTTAGTAAGAGTTAATGGCTCTTGTGTTGAGACACCACCTCTTCAGTCAATCCCAATCGTAAATGAGTTCCCAAAAGTTTTTCCCGACGATCTTCCCGGAGTCCCTCCCAAAAGGGAGATAGACTTTGGAATTGTGTCCTTCCCGATACTCAACCCATCTATATTCCACCATACATAATGGCTCCAGCTGAGTTAAAAGAACAATTGAAATATCTCCTTGATAAGGGCTTCATCCGATCAAGTGTATCGCCTTAGGGCGCTCCGGTCTTATTCGTGCGAAAAAAGGATGGTTCCTAATATGTCCAAATTACACCTCCCTAAAAAAGTATAAGCGGTCGTTTCTAAATAAAGAACCCAACTTGTAGGTTGGAGTCAATCCCACGAGGAACATGGTTCAGACTTAAACATAACTCACAATTATCACCGTTTAGTCAAATTATTTCCGAGAAAAGTAAATAGGGGATGTTGTAAATAAGTAACAGTTTGTTGACTTGAATGATTAAGTAACAAGTAAACAAGATTCACAATTTGAGTTATCAATATAAGATTGAAACTAGGGTGTATGTGTTCCCCACAAGCTCTTAACACAGTAATCCTAATAATAGTAATCCTATCCTTTTGTTTGACATGCAAGGCCGATAAGTTATGTATCCCTAAGTGATTGGTAATCATCGTAGGAACTTTCACTTGCGACTTGGTAAATTCTACGAGTGTGTGCTTTACTAACACTTACCTTCACCCCTGATTAGTCATCATGTCAATTTAGTTGGGTATTCACCCTCACGTCAATTGATTAAAGTCAGACTATTAGATAGAAGCAAATCCTTAACTAAATCTCTGTTGTTTAATCTTTTTCTCATTCATTACCCCCTTGGTAAGGCAAGTAGGAACGAGGCGAGTTCTAACGTTGTACACCTCTAGAAAGACTTCTAAACAAAAAGATTAACAATACATGCATAAACACTATTCAAGAATTACTTAATTATTATTCATACGTTGTTAATTGCTCATGCTACTCATGCTTGAGAATTCACAATTCATAATTAAGTTAAAAGAAATCATGAACTTACAATTAGAATAGATGAAAATCTAAATCTTGAATTGAAATTCAAAGTGCAATTGCATAAACCAACTTTCGGAAATTAAATTACTAAGAGTTTGCAAAATAATTCCAAAGACCAAAAACAAAAGTCTACAATAATGTCTAACCCCGAAAAATGGAAATTATAACTAATATTTATAGAAGACAAATCCTAAACCAACTAGGAAAGGAAAATAAGGAATATTAGTCCAGGACGCGGTTTCGACTGATGACAGAACCTACGGACCGTGGGTCACCTCCATGGTTCAGGTACTGGAACTCAGACTTTCTGATCTCATCGACGGATGTGTAAGACGGGCCGTTACTCGACCTATGGTCCATCATTGGCTTCCGTGGTTCCACACTTGGTCAGACTTCCCTGAACTTCACCTACGCTTCACCACCTACGGGCCGTCATTGGACCTACGGTCTGTCGTTGGCCTCGTTAGTAGCTGTTGCTGCTCTTTTCAATCCATCTTCAGTCAACCGCTACCGAATATCTAACAAAAAAATAGCCCAAGAAACACACAAACTCTAATTAAATGCATCAAAAATATCGTAAACTCATGGTATATCAACACCCTCAACTTAAACTGGTTGTTTGTCCTCAAGCGACACACTAAAACTCTAAACGACACTTACGTAGAAGCAAACATACAAACTCAAGCAATCACATGGCTTTCACAATCAATTCCATCACTTAGTGCAAATCTTTTCATCTAGACTCGACAAGCTAACTCATGTGGATCAAAACATGACATAGACAGACCAATAGACATTACAACATACACTTTTCAACAATCACCAAGGTACCAACTCTCCAACAATGTAACTAGTGCCCTCACTTCAAAGAAAATTCTTTTTTACACAACAAATCTGATTTTTTAAGTTTAAGGATTCAGTCAACACTCGCGCTCAAAAGTGAATTCAAATACAGTTAGTGCTTAATACCATAGGCTTGCCCTTATTTTCAGTGCACAGACTCTCCAAACTAGCAACTAGGATCACTATAGGACTTTATTAGCTTGTAACATAGGCTCAAGGTCAGGTAGGATACATTTGGATATTTTTAGTGATTTTTCTGCCCTCCTTGACATTACATTGGCTATTTACCTCTTTTCTCAACCAATTTTGACATATTTTTATTTTCTGCTCTTTTCCTTGACTTTCTTCCGCACAGATGTGACTTTGACTTTTTCATTAATCTTTTTCACTTTTTCTTTTTCTTTTTCTGGTATTCATCCTTATTATCACTTGTTTTGTTTCTTTTGAATTCAGTCACATCTTTTTCTATCCTTTTTCTTCTTCTACACACAACTCTTTTCATACCCTTTTCTTTCAGTTTTTCTTTTTCACAGCCACCCTCAACTTATGTATTTTTCATGAGTTGAGGTGCCCAATGTCCGAGGTCGTACTAGGGCCGAGACTAAGGTAACTTCTGAATTAGCCACCCTCAACTTAGGCTGTTGGCCTAAGTTAAGGTGCACATGTCCAAGGAGGGACGAGGGCCAAAACAGTCTTTTAGGGAAGGTGAGTTAGGTGTATTGAAAGAATTGGTCTTCATTAGTCTCAAATATTTGGATCAAAGGGAGCATTTATTTCTTTTGGTTGGATTATTTTAGGCTTAAGTGGACTTATTTGAACAAGGGCCTATGATCATTTCCCAATTTCTAGCCTAGATTATCTTAGCAGGACCAATGGGGCAAGTTCTAGATTGGCACATACTGTATGAACATATAAAATTTACTCACACACACTTGCCACATTGTTTCATTATCGGATTATTGAATTACCCAGTTCAAGTTTTAGCTTAAGTCATGCTATCATACCGGTTCCTTATCATGTCAACAGAAGATCCAACACATTCAACTCATTAAGCCTATAGATCTAGCACATTTTAAAATTTTGGACAGGTATCAATTTCATGCTCTTATGGCATCATGCTCTCATTCTTCTACTTAATTCTACACATACAATCCTAAACATGCCAGTTCAACATAAAAGTAAAACAATCCCTTTGGAGAAAAAGAACACAGGCAAGAAAACTCCAAGGGAGGCTTATGAGTTGGGTTACTCAGACTTCACCCTATCACTCACAACCCATTTACCCCACCCCCAAAAAAATAGGGTGTAATTGCCCTCAATGCACAGAAAATAGAAAAGTAAAGCATAGGGAGAAGCAAACCTATGAGGCATATGCGCCGAAGATCCATCAAGAGGAGGATGGATCTGGTTTCCCGAAACCCGCTGGATCAGCAACAGGGACACCATCAGTAGTGCTCCTTGAACCCGATGCACCAATCAACTCCATCTCATGGGCTCTCCTCTGACGCAACTCCTCCTCAAATAAAGACTGTCGCTGGGAAGCCTCAAGCTCCTGCCTCTCCCTTTTCTTAGATCGGTGGGCCTCCTCAGCATCAAAAGTATGCACAGATGAACGGTGGTGCTTCCCAGCCGCCTGGGATGAGTCGGGAGGTGGTACAGTGTCGCCAAAAAGGGCATTCATCACCACATCATCATCCTCAGGAACGGGAGTGGTCTCTGGTACGGTTTCAGGAGGATCTAGAAGGGCATCAACATCAGCACGGAGGCTAGCCAACTCCGTCTGGAAAGTGGTGATATCGATGGTAGGTGCAGGCCTCTCCAAGACTCGCAACTCGAATGCATCTAGGCGCTTATGGACCGCCTGAATCTTTCTGTCCATCATCCGCTCCATACGAGCCTCAAAATATTCTACAGATTGCTGCATCGAAGGTCTCATGTGCTGCAATAGAGTAGCCATCTGGGTCTCCAACTTCTGGACTCGAGCAAGAGGAATAACACTGGACCCTGAAGAGGGAGTGTCTCGGGATGAGCTCACAGCCTGACTAGTGGCAGTAGAAGGGGGAGCCGGTGCATCCGTAGTAGTGAGAGGTATGGTGGTATCATCAGCCTGGACCTTCTCCACATCATCAATAAGATCAGCACCCAAGGGAGGTAGGTCAACCTGTGGATCCTTCCGCGGTGCAGCCAGATATGCATCATCTCTAATAAGGCCAATGTCCACATTCTTAGTCGCCTCTATTAGACTATCACAATGCCAAATAGGTACCCCGGCTGCCCTGCACAGATGAAATATAATACAAGGAAAGGGCAAAGTGGTAGTGGTCTTGAAAGCCCTCTCATGAATCTGGGCGAAGTAAATCTCAAGTCCTGCCATAAGTGCTGCCAACATCACAGCCCTATCCCAAGTAATCATGTTGTCCGCCTGAGTAGGGGACAATCTGGTACGCACAACGGTCTAAAAGAACTTTGTAGTGAAGCTTAGAGTTGCCTTTCTTATAGGCAAAGTAGTATTGCGCACCCACTCGGTACGCTCCCCCTCATATGCAATATGACGGGCCATCCAACAGACTAAACTCTCTATTCTCGGCATCCCTCTGAAATGCCCCACTCTGAACAACTCACATCTTGTAGTCATACTCCACTGTATTAATCAGCGGAGTATGGTCTGAGCCATAAATGAACCGGCGGATAGTGGTCTCGGAGATGTCCACGGAGAAGTTCCGCACTAAGGTAGCCTGAAGTGGGGGTTAAGCTAATGGCTTAGCCTTTTTAGGGATAACATTATGGACAGTGGCGGCGTAGGAGGCGTAGAACTCTCGAGTCATCTCCTCACTAAATTTTCCCAGACTCCGTGCCATCCACTCACACCTGTTCTTCTTGAACAGGTCCTCAATTGTAGGCACAGTGTGGAGGCTACATGTAAGTACCCGGTGCTCCTCAGTAATGGTTCGGGTCTGCCTCTGATGCTCATTTCGATTCTTCCCATCATAGTATATCTGGAACTGGCCCTCGACACACCACCTGTTTGGCTCGGTGGAAAGCAGAACGGGGTACATGGGTATGCCAGCGGGTCATGAGCCTCTCTGGCGCTAGTGGCATCAGAAGCAGAGGCTGGTGTGAAGCTGAAACTAGAGCCGGACAGCGACTCTAAGCCGGAATGCAACTCCTCAGCATGCTGGGCCCCCTTCTCAGACTGGGGGGCAACTACGGGGGTGGTGGAGGAGGGATGCTCCTCATCAGATACAATTGTCTGCCTGTGGCAGCGCCTTGTGGTTACATGGGCAGTTGGGGGGGGGGGGGGCGAAGGGGGCTCTCCTTTGTCCCGGTGTGTACTCTTCTCCACTGAATTTTAAATAACTCGACACGAGGGTGCAACCGACTTTGACTTGCCTTTTCTGGAGTAAACAGGTGCCTCTTTTGGTGCCATGGTATCTGTGGAAGACTAGTTAGTACTAAAAGAAGTCATAAAAAACCACATAATAATTTTAGAACACCCTTAGGACCTAGACAAAATTTTAAAAATCCTACAGACAGTGACTGTTTTTGTGACCCACGGTGGGTACCTACGGTCAGTCGATGGAGTTACGGGCCGTGGGTCCCCTCCATAGGTTAGAGGGTCCCTTTTTGGGTCTCTGAAGTTGGAACCACGGATGTGCAGAACGGTCCGTCGATGGAACGACGGACCGTTGTCCACACCATTTTACAACTTAGGAAATAATTGTGAGCAGGTCAGTGACGGACCATGACCTACGGTCGATTGGTGGTGGCCTATACCAGAACTGTTGCAGGCATGAAGGTTCATATTGCATATAACACATCAACTATAACAATCAATCAATTAATCTAAGTCTAAACATGCATTTAAACATATTATATGGAAGTTCATCATCCGTAGGGTTTTGATTATGCAGAATTCTATTATTTATACAAAAAAAAACCCTAAGTCAGAACTTCCATGTAAACCTATCAAACCCATTTAGTTGATTAAAATTAACTACACACTCACACACCATCGTTCCAAGGGTAGTATCTAAACCAATTTTCAACATTTAAACAAGTAACTTACTACCCAAGGTCAAGTTCAACTTTGTGAATTTATGAATTAAACAATGAACAAGGAATTCAAAGTTATGGTGAAATAGTTTACCTTTCAAGTAATCCAAGTTGGTGAGTGTGTGATCTAGTACAAGTTCTCCTTAGACTGACGTTGACACTGAACCCAGACTTGACAAGTCTTGTGGAAGAGAGAATTTGGGATATGAAGTGGAGATTTGGAAAAGAAATGGAAGTTGGTGGAGGTGTAGGGACAATGGAATCTGAATAGGAGGATTTATGGGAGTGAATAAGGGAGATTATGGGATGAATATGGGGTAAGTGGATGGTTTGAAACGGTTGGTGAAAGGAGGGAAATGTGGGATGTTTGAAAGTGAAGGGGTTTTTATTTTAAATGGGGTCTGGGTCGGGTCATCTGTAACCCTATTTTGGACCCACGAAACCCCGTTGATGGTCCGTGGGTCGACCTACGGTCAGTCGATGGGTCCATGGTTCACTCCAACACTTAAAAAAATTTAGAACACATACATGGGATCTACGGATGCCATCCACGGTCCGTGGTTTGACCAACGGACCGTCGATGGGATCCGTAGACCACTGCCTCAGCTTATTTTCTGCAGCTTTATCCTTTTCATCCCTGCACACGTAACAAACATTAGGACTCTCTTTATATGTTTTTTGTACACTTTGTAGAAACAGACCCTATTCTATTTCTAGCAAACACTAAACTACAAATTATTAAACATCAATCAAGAAAACTGCAAATTTGAAAAAAAAAACTCCTATATCGAAAAGAAACTCCTATAGTTGGCTAGATTGTACATCTTGGGTTGCCTCCCAAGCAACGCTTGATTTAACGTCGCGGCACGATGCAGACATCTTAGTTACTCAGACTTCACTAAGATCCCATGCCTCTATTACTTCATTGACACTCTCAACTTTCCCCAAGTAGATTTTTATCCTCTGTCCGTTCACCTTGAACCTCGTTCCTTCCTTGTTCTCGAGCTCAACCGCTCCATGTGGAAATACTTGAAATACTTTGAATGGCCCGGTCCACTTGGACTTGAGCTTTCCAGGAAACAAGCGTAACCTTGAGTTAAATAAGAGCACCAAATCACCGGTAATGAATTCACGCTTTTTGATCTTCTGATCATGGTACTTCTTCATCTTCTCTTTATACAACGATGAACTTTCATATGCCTTGAGGCGAAACTCATCAAGCTCATTAATGTCATTCAGTCTTTGACTCGATGCGGTACCCCAATCCAAATTCAACTTCTTTAGCGCCCACATTGCTTTATGCTCTAGCTCTATAGGCAAATGACAAGATTTCCCATATACAAGTTGGTAGGGGGACATACCTATGGCCTATGGGAGTTTTGAATGCAGTGCGATAAGCCCATAGAGCATCATCAAGCCTTCTCGATCAGTCAGTTCTGTTGGCATTTACGGTCTTTTCAAGAGTTTACTTTATCTCGCGATTCTACACTTCAACTTTCCCACTTGACTGCGGATGATACGGGGTTGGTACGCTGTGGCGAACACCAAACTTCTCAAGCAACGCCTTAAACAATTTATTACAAAAGTGAGAACCTCCATCGCTTATGATTTCCCTTGGTGTACCAAATCTGGAGAAGATATTCTTTTTCAGGAATGCGGTGACACTCTTTCCCTCAATGTTTGAAAGCGCGACTGCCTCCACCCATTTTGATACATAGTCAACTGTAACAATAATGTACTTCATCCCATTCGAACTCACAAACGGACCCATGAAATCAAGACCCCAAACATCAAAAAGCTCAATCACCAGTATTGGGTTCATAGGTAGTTCTTGCCTTTTTGAAATTCCTCCTTCACGCTGGCAACGGTCACAAGACTTGGCAAAATCATGAGCATCTTGGTGGATGGTAGGCCAGTAATACCCACACTGCAAAAATCTTATGGGCAGTTCGGATACCACTATGGTGCCCACCAACAGGTGATGAATGACACGCCTTTAGTATACTCATCATCTCAACCTCATGCACACAACGACGAATAATCCCATCAGCACATACACGAAACAAGTAAGGCTCATCCCAAAAAAATTTCTTCACATCAGACATACATTTTTTCCTTTGGTGAAATGACAAATCTGACGGAACCAAATCACTTGCCAAATAGTTAGCAAAATGTGCGAACCAAGGGATAAGATCATAAGAAGCAGCCAATACTTGTTCATCAGGAAAAACATCATTAATCTCAACTCCATCCTCTAACTTGATCATAGCTTCCTTCTCTTGTCTGGACAAGTGATCAACAACCTGACTTTCTGTTCCCTTTCTATCCTTTACCTCAAAATCAAACTCTTGCAGTAGGAGCACCCATCTAATCAACCTTGGTTTTGCATCCTTTTTAGCCATCAGATACCTCAATGCCGAATGGTCAGTATGCACTATGACCTTAGTACCAAGAAAGTAGGATCTAAATTTCTCAAATGCGAAAACCACAGAAAGGAGTTCCTGTTCAGTCACCGTATAGTTCTTTTGAGCCACATTCAGAGCTTTGCCGGCATAGTAGATCGGATGAAGAATTTTCTCTCGCCTCTGTTCTAATACTACCCCAAGCGCCACCCCACTCGCATCACACATCACTTCAAACGGTTGTCCCCAATCCGGTGAAATAATGATCGGTGCCGAAGTTAACTTTTCTTTCAACTCTCCAAATGCTCTCAAATAAGCATCATCAAAATCAAACTTACACTCCTTTTTGAGTAGCTTGCACAATGGGTGTGCAATTTTTGAGAAATCTTTTATGACCCTTCAGTAGAAATCTGCATGCCCAAGAAAACTTCGAACACCTCTAACAGAGATGGGTGGTGGAAGCTTTTCTATTACCTCAACTTTAGCTCTATCAACCTCAATACCTCTTTGTGAAATCTGATGACCCAGAACTATACCCTCTTTCACCATAAAGTGACACTTTTCCCAGTTGAGCACAAGATTGCACTCTTCACATCTTTTTAGTACCTCAGCCAAATGTGCCAAACAATCATCAAATGAGTCACCTACCACAGAGAAATCATCCGTAAATACCTCTATCGTGTCCTCCACCATATCTGAAAATATTGACATCATACACTGTTGAAAAGTCGTTGGAGCATTACATAACCCAAATGGCATCCTTTTGAAAGCGAAAGTCCCGTAAGGACAAGTGAAGGTGGTTTTCTCTTGGTCTTCCGAAGCTATGGAGATTTGATTGTACCCCGAATACCCATCAAGAAAATAATACCAACCCTTACCAGCGAGACGATCTAGCATTTGATCCATGAACGACATTGGGAAGTGGTGTTTCTTGGTCCATGAATTTAACTTGCGGTAGTCCATACACACTCTCCAATCAGTCACCAGCCTCATTGGAACAAGCTCATTTTTAGCATTGGGAACCATCGTGATTCCTCCTTTCTTTGGCACACACTGAACTGGGCAAACCCAACTACTATCAGCAATCAAATATATAACTCCAGCATCTAACCACTTAATGATCTCCTTTTTCACAACCTCTTGCATAGGGGGATTCAGTCTCCTTTGATGCTCAATACTTGGCTTACTGTCTGGCATGAGTTTAATTTTGTGAGAACAAATGCCCGGCGGAATCCTAATAATGTCCACAATAGTCCATCCTATAACCCTCTTAAACGGCTTCAACACCGATATCAAATCCTCTATTTGCCCTTCACTCAAGTCAGCAACAATAATAACGGGCAAGGTGCTATTTTTTCCCAAGAATACATACCGCAAGTGGGATGGAAGGACCTTAAGTTCCAGTTTTGGAGGCTCATCAACAGACGGTTTTGCAGGTGGGGTGTCACGATTCTTCATGTCTAATTCCAACCGTTTTGGCTTGAAACAAAATTTGAACCTATTAAGTGCAGAAACTAGCTCATCATACTCCTCAATGCCATCACTGTCAAAATTCATCATCACCGCTGCTAGCATATTAACACCTAACCTTTCCTCAATGGACAACTCAGATTCTTGCCCCACAATGTAATTCACCACGGATACCGATTTAAGATCACTTTCATGCTTTATAGACCTACAGATGTTAAAAGTTACCTCCTCATTGTTTAATCGAAACTTCATCTGCCCTCTCTCCATATCGACCAAGGCACACCCAATAGCAAGAAATGGTCTCCCTAAGATTATGGGAACCTCAAAATCAACCTCACAATCAAGTATCACAAAGTCCGCTGGAAAGATGAATGACTCTACTTTCACAAGGACATCTTGGAGCACTCCAATGGGCCTCTTCATAGTTCTATCGGTCATAAGTAAATGCATCGCATTCGGCTTTGGAGCTCCTAAACCCAACTTCTTATAAATGGACAAAGGCATCAAATTAATGTTGGCACCCAAATCACACAAAGCTTTTGCAAAGTGTAAAATCCCAATGGTACAAGGAATAGTGAAAGCTCCAGGATCCTCTTTCTTTTGTACAAGTGACCTAGTAGAAATAGCACTACAATGTTGCATCCTCTCATCATTCTCAAAAATAACAGCCCTCTTTTTGGTCACCAAGTCTTTCATAAATTTAGCATACCCAGGCATTTGTTCCAAAGCTTCTATCAACGGGACATTTATGGACAGTTGCTTCAACATAGCTATGAACCTGTGGTTTTTTCCCTCTTCAGTCTTTTTCACCAATCTCTGTGGGAATGGAGGTGGAGGTCTAGGCATGGGAATAACTTTTTTGGTCACCTCAGCTTCCTTCTCTGTATCAACTTTCGGATCTTCACTAACCTCTATCTCATCCTCATCTTCTTCTATCACTCTTTCATCCTCAGACGGTATGGGGGATCAATAGTCTGTTTTCCTCCCCGAGTAGTGACTGCCATACAATGCCCATCATTTTTTGGATTTTGGATGGTGTTGCTAGGAAGTGTGCCAGGCTGGAGTGGATTCACAGTAGTGGAAAACTGACTAAACCTTTTCATCATTTTCTACATCATATCCTCAATGCGAGTCATACTAGTACCAGCCTCTCTATTACTAGGGGGAACATCGGGCCCAACCTTATCATTCATGTTGCCATAATTTCTCCGGTTGTAATTGTTATCACGATTGTAGTTTCCTTTCCGGACATAGTTTCCCTCGTGGTTGTAGTTGCCATATTTTCGACCTTGATTTCCTTGACCTTGGCGCCAATTATCTGAGTTGGAAACTTGGGCGTTGGTTCGGAAACCCCCCGTCTGATCATTAACCAAATTAGCATCCTCCTCATAGTAGTACTCCTCAACTGGCGGTGGTGAAGTTCTAGTTAGATAATTGACCGCATTCACATTTTCTGCATTTCCACGCACATGTTTCAATACCAAGCCAAGTTTTGTCCTCATTTGAGCCATCTCTTCACGAATATCATCATTAGATTGATTTGGTGCAGTTTGGACAGCGAACGTGCTCCTACCAATATTTACCTTTCTAGTGCTCCATGCTTTATTGTTTTGGGAAATCCTCTTAAGTTTTTCAGCGATCTCCTCAAAAGTGCACTCACCATATGATCCTCCAACAATAGTATCTAACACAGCCCTTTCATTGTCATCATGTCCTCTGTAGAAGTATTCCTTCAGTGACTCATCATCTATGCGGTGATTCAGAACACTCCTCATGAACCTAGTGAACCTATCCCAAGAACTGCTTACCGACTCTCCAGGTAGTGTTGTGAAGTTATTCAGTTTATCCTTATGATTGAATTTCTTGGACACCGGAAAATACCTTGCTATGAACACCTTATGTAATTGGTCCCATGTATAGATCGAATTGTATGGTAGCTCAGAAAACCACACAGTAGCATCACCAGTCAACGACAGTGGGAATACTCTCAAACCTATGACATCTATAGCCAACTCTAGTCATCCTACACAACTCTTACAGATACTTGATAATTTAGTCATGTGAGCGTATGGATCTTCCGAAGCCAACCCAATAAACAACCCTCTCGCTGTAAGTATCTGTATAAGACTACTGGTCACCACAAATGTATGTCCTGGAGGTAGAGGAGGGAGAACAATAGGCCCATCTGATCCAACCGCATCATAGTCAACCCTGTAGTTATCACAAAACCTCGGTGGTGGCGGATTTCGCACCCTTTCTGCATTTTCGATTATATGACCACCTTGAACCTGTGCGGGCACATTAACAACTGCGGAGGTTGAAACTCAACTCCATCTCCTTGACCCTCTCCAATAGGATTATTGTGTACCCCACGATTATCCATTCTCCTCAAAGTTCTTCTCAATTCAGGATCGTAGGAGGTCAAGGGTTCACCTCGACTCTATGTACTTGGCATACACTAAAGTTAAAACCTGTAGAAAATAAAAACAAGACAAAAACATAAAATCAGGAAACACTTGACTAAAGTTCTAAAATGTAGTTAGTTTAATCTAAAAGTCGTATTCCCCCGCAGCGGCGCCAAAATTTGATACGCCCAAATTACACCTCTCTAAAGAAGTATAAGCGATCGTTGCCAAATAAAGAACCCAACTTGTAGGTTGGGGTCAATCCCACGAGGAATATGGTTCAGACTTAAACTTAACTCACTATTATCTCCATTTATTCAAACTATTTCTGAGAAAAGTAAACAGGGGGGATGTTGTAAATAAGTAACAGTTTGTTTATTTGAATGATTAAGTAACAAGTAAACAAGATTCACAATTTGAGTTATCAATATAAGATTGAAACTAGGGTGTATGTGTTCCCCACAAACTCTTAACGCAGTAATCCTAATAATAGTAATCCTATTGTAGTGTTTGACATGCAAGGCAGATAAGTTATGTATCCCTAAGTGATTGGTAATCATCGTAGGAACTTTCACTCGTGACTTTGTAAATCTACGAGTGTGTGCTTTACTAACCCTTACCTTCACCCCAGATTAGTCATCGTGTCAATTTAATTGGGTATTCACCCTCACGTCAATTGATTAAAGTCAGACTATTAGATAGCAACAAATACTTAACTAAATCTCTGTTGTTTAATCTTTTTTCTCATTCATTAGCCCCTTGGTAAGGTAGTAGGAACGAGGTAAGTTCTAACGTTGTACACCGCTAGAAATACTTCTAAATGAAAATAATAATAATACATGTATAAACACTATTCAAGAATTACTTAATTATTATTCATACGTTGTTAATTGCTCATGGTTCCCACAACCCTAGTTGTGGATTTAGCTACTCATGCTTGAGAGTTCACAATTCATAATCAAGTTAAAAGAAATCATGAACTTACAATTAGAATAGATGAAAACCGAAATCTTGAATTGAAATTCAAAGTGCAAATACATAAACCAACTTCCGGAAATTAAATTGCTAAGATTTGAAAAATAATTCCAAAAGACCAAAAACAAAAGTCTACAATAATGTCTAACCCCAAAAACAGAAATTACAACTAATATTTATAGAATACAAATCCTAAACCAACTAGGAAAGGAAAATAAGTCCAGGACGCGGTTTTGACTGACGATAGGACCTACGGACTGTGGGTCGACCTACAGTCCGTGGGTCACCTTCGTGGTTCAGGTACTGGAACTCAAACTTTCTGATCTCATCGACGGATGTGCAGGATGGGCCGTCACTCGACCTACGGTCCATCATTGTCTTCTGTGGTTCCAGTTTGGTCAGACTTCCCTGAACTTTACCTACGCTTCACCACCTACGGGCCTCGTTGGACCTACGGTCCGTGGTTGGCCTCATCAGTAGCTGCTGCTCTTTTCAATCCATCTTCAGTCAACCGCTACCGAACCAATTTCCTGCAAAAGATTACATAAAAACATTATATCTAACAACAAAATAGCCCAAGACACACACAAACTCTAAGTGAAATGCATCAAAAATGCTGTAAACTCACGGTATATCAGTTTTGTTAGGATGTGTATCGATTACTGCCAGTTAAACAAGGTCACTATAAAGAATAAATATCCCCTTCCAAGAAATGATGACCTTTTCGACCAACTTTAGGGTGCCACTTGCTTCTCTAAGATAGACCTTAGATCTGGCTATCATCAGTTGAAAGTGAGAGAAAGTGACATCCCGAAGACAGCTTTCAGAGCCCGTTATGGTCATTATGAGTTCCTTGTCATGTCATTTGGTTTGACTAATGCTCATGCGACATTCATGGATCTCATGAATAGAGTATTTAAGCAATATCTGGATATGTTTGTTATCGTATTCATCGACGATATCTTTATCTACTCTAGAAATGAGGAGGATCATTCCAGTCATCTCAGAATAGTCCTCCAAACTCTTAAGGATCGGGAGTTATTTGCCAAGTTTTCAAAGTGTGAATTTTGGCTTGAATCTGTGGCGTTCTTAGGTCACATTGTGTCTGGCGAAGGTATTCTAGTTGATTCTCAGAAAATAGAGGCAATGAAGAATTGAACCAGAACCACATCCTCGACCGACATAAGGAGTTTCTTGGGTTTGGCTGGTTACTACAGAAGGTTTGTAGAAGGATTTTCATCCCCATTGACTAAGTTGACCCAGAATAAGGCTAAGTTTCAATTGTCTGAGGCTTGTGAGGAAAGCTTTCAAGAATTGAAAACTCGATTGACTACTTCTCCAATATTGATCCTACCAGAGGGAAAAGAAGGTTTTGTTGTATACTGCGATGCATCTAGAGTTGGACTTAGTTGTGTGCTGATGCAGAATGGTAAGGTTATAGCCTATGCCTCTAGGCAGCTGAAAATCTATGAAAGGAATTAGCCGACTCATGATCTCGAATTGGCAGCAGTGGTGTTTGCTCTTAAGATATGGCATCATTATCTCTATGGCGTGCATGTGGATGTATTTACTGACCACAAGAGCCTTCAGTATGTTTTCAGTCAGAAGGAGCTTAACCTTAGACAGAGGAGATGACTAGAGTTACTTAAGGATTATGACATGAATATTATCTATCACCCAGGTAAGGCTAATATTGTTGTTGATGCCTTTAGCAGGTCGTCCATGGGAAGTAATGCTCATGTTGATGAAGAAAATAAAGAGTTAGCGAAAGAAGTGCACAGACTTGCACATTTGGGAGTTCGTTTGGTAGACTCTAGTGAAGGTGGAGCTATTGTAATGAATGGGGCTAAATCATCCTTGGTGGTGGAAGTGAAAGAGAAGCAAGATAAGGACCCTATCCTACTTGAGTTGAAGGCAAATGTTCATAAACAGAAAGTGATGACTTTTGAACAAGGGGGAGATGGTGTGTTGAGATATCAAGGTAGATTGTGTGTTCCAAGGGTGGATGAGCTCCAAGAGAGGATCATGGCAGAAGCTCATAGTTCCAGATATTCGATCCATCCGGGTTCCACCAAGATGTACCATGACTTGAGGGATGTTTATTGGTGGACTAGTATGAAGAGGTGTATTGTAGATTTTGTTGCTAAGTGTCCAAATTGCCAACACGTCAAGGTTGAACACCAAAGACCATGTGGTGTGGCTCAGAACATAGCTCTTCCAGAAAGGAAGTGGGAGATGATTAATATGGACTTCATTACTGGCTTGCCGTGATCTCGTAGACAACATGATTTAATATGGGTGATTGTATGTCGAATGAATAAATCAACCCATTTCTTACCGGTAAAGACTACAAATTGAGCAGAAGAGTATGCCAGTCTATACATCCGTGAGATAGTCCAACTTCATGGAGTCCCTTCGTCCATCATTTCAGATAGGGGTGCACAATTTACCGCTCAGTTTTGGAAGTCATTTCATAAAGGTTTAGGTTTCAAAGTAAATCTTAGTACTGCTTTTCATCCTCAGAAGGATGGTCAAGCAGAGCGCACAATTCAGACCTTAGAGGACATATTGAGAGCACATGTCATATATTTCAAAGGAAATTGGGAAGACCACTTACCTCTTATAGAGTTTGCTTATAATAACAGTTATCACTGCAGTATCAAGATGGCTCCTTATGAGGTCCTTTATGGGCGAAGATGTAGATCTCCTATTGGCTGGTTTGAAGTTGGTGAAGTTGAGTTGATAGGCCAGACTTGGTTCATCAAACCATGGAGAAGGTGAGGACTATTCAAGAGAGGTTGAAAACAACACAAAGTCATCAGAAATCCTATACAAATGTTAGAAGGAGAGATTTGGAGTTTGAGGTTAATGACTGGGTCTATTTGAAGGTTTCACCCATTAAGGGTGTTATGAGGTTTGGTAAGAAAGGGAAGCTTAGTCCCCGTTATATTGGTCCGCACCAGATTACAAAAAGGGTTGGTAATGTAGCTTATGAGTTGGAGCTACCACCAGAATTAGAGGTTGTTCATCTGGTATTTCATATCTCCATGCTTAAGAAATGTTTGGGCGATCCATCACTAGTTGTTACCACAGAGAGTATTGGTGTGAAAGATAATTTGTCCTATGAAGAGATTCCGGTCCAGATTCTTGACCGTCAAGATCACAAGTTGAGGACCAAAGAGGTTGCATCAATCAAAGTTTTATGGAGAAATCAGTTTGTTGAAGAGGCTACATGGGAGGCTGAAGAAGATATGAAAGCAAGATACCCTCATCTATTCGTCTCTCTAGACGTTTATGTTGAAGGTAATGACCTTTTCCCTATTTCAGATTTAGTGTCTATTCATGTGTTGAGTGTTTTTGTTTAAGTATTTGTAGATGTATTTCACTCTATGCATTGTATTCGGGCCATTGTGCATTTCCTAGTTTATTCATCATTCGAGGACAAATGATCCCAAGGGGGAGATATTGTAACACCTCACAACTTTACTCTTAGAATCTAAATCATTTGTCTTAAGTATATGAGCTTGAACCGGGTGATGTACTACTTGATCATATGTTTTAAGGTCCATTACCAAGTGTATCAAGGGTATCGTAAGTGATTTATGGTCATAAGGGACCTCTAACGCTAAGTCAAGTTCAAATTTTTTCTATCGGCTAAGTTTTTCGCGTTAGTGTATGTAAGAGTCAACTTCAAGTGACCATATCTTTCAGTATATAAAGAACTAGGTGAACCACAACCTATCAAATTAAAGATCTATGAGTCTTCTTTCCAACGCCGCCAAGTTTGCATCAATTGAAGTTTGGAGTAAAAAGTTATGCCCTTTTTACTGGACAATGTCTTGCCACGCGCCAGCCACGCGGCCGAGGCAATTTCCGTGCGGGCGCGCGCCGAGGCAGTAGCTACTGCATTCCTGCGCAGTTGGCTGCACGCCTGAGGTGTTTTTCGCGTTGGAACGCAGGCGTCTGAGGCTTTAATGAACCTCCAAAAATGTGATTCACCTCCATAGTTCATAAAATTACCGTAGAAAGAAAAGTTTTCAAGAAACTAACTTCCTACAAGGTTCATCCATCATCCAAGGTAAGATTTAACCACAAAACTTCTTAATTTCTTCATCTTAACACGAATTAATGACTCCTACTCTTGAAATTCATAGATTTTTCAAGAAAGCTCCTCAACAACTCATCTCCAAGGTTCAAGAAAGGTTTTATAGGTCTTCTTCTTCCAAGATCATTCTTTTCTTCGGTAATTTAAGTGATTAAGGTATGTAAGACTTCAATGAGGAATTCCTTTCATCCTCATATCCAAGATTTATCAATGTTCATGAATTAAATTTCATAATTAGGGTTATCAAACCCACTTTTGAGTTCACCCATAATCTTGACCCAAATTCAATGGTTTTCTTTAAATTAATTTTCAAGATTAAAGATTCTTGACCTATGTAATTCCTTTTTAATTTATACTTAGTAAGGATTTACATTGTTATCCTTGTGAGTTATTGACATGACATTATTATGATTTCATGAAGCTTATATTTCAAAGCATGATTTTAGAGTCTTTATGCTATTATGAAAATTTATTTACAAATACTTATGAGCTATGCAAGTTAGAAAACTTTCTCATGATTTAAGTTACATACATGACTTTGAAAGATAGATTTTAGAAAGATTTGAGCTTTGACTCACATATTTGAGCTTGGTCTCACCCTTTATTCAGACAAACAGATAGTTTATCAAACTATGAGCATATTATACAAGTATATTATTTTGGGAGTAGTATTGAGCACCGACATGGGGTAAGAGTTCAGAAAACTTAAATCCCATAAACTATGTAGCCATCGTAGATAGGATCGTACCGTAAGACGGGCGACTCCTCACCTGCCTCAGGAAGGCTTTTTAGTGGATCCGTCAGTATAGTTACGTTCTATACTCCGGCAAGGTATAGAGCGGCTCTGGCAACGTGGGTAAGACATTGTTTCATCACGAGGCTCATAGTGATGGTTGTCGGTTAGAGAAACTCCCCAGTAAAGTAAAGAGTATTTAAAGAAGACAACATTGGTGGATTTTGTTAGCCATGTGGGGTCCACAGTTAAATTTAACACTTTATTTTATAAAAAAATTATGTTTAATTTATGGTAAATGACCAAAATGAACACCTCGTAAGTTGGAAAGTTGAAATGAAAAGAAAAATGCAGAAAATTGACTTAAGCAATGGTCTACGAGTCTGACCTACGGACCGTAGGAAGTCCTACGGATAGGTAGCACCTTGGTATTTGAAAGAGCTAACTTTAGAAAGAACCAATTTTGAACTTGAACCCAACATATTATTATCATGACGCACCGGGACTTTAACTCGATGTCTTACCCACTGGGTGCGGTGAAACTTGAATTCACCGTCTTACCCTCAATCAATGTCTTAATAAACCAAATGCGTTTCCAAAAAATAAATATCTAAAATCATAAATATAATCTGAATTTGACTTAAAACATATAAAAAAATAAATAAAATTAATTAATCAGAACGACATGTTGGAACCATATAAAAGTCTCAAGTAAAAATAAAATAAAACCTTTTAATAGTCCCCCTTATTATTGTTACGAAGATTATCATAATTTACTAACCATTTTAAAATAACAACAAAACAAGCTTTTTTAGTACAAATAATATATAAAATATGAAGTATACATTGCAGCTGAAGAATTACTAGGACAATTCATAAAAATCAAGAAATACCTATCATTGATTTTTGACGGAGAATGAGCAATTCGTGCTGATAATGTGTTGTAAAACGTAAGAACAAAAGAATAATATCAAGAGGAAGATAAGAATAATATAAGACAAGGAACAATTTAAGATAACTTTGTTTCTTTCAAGTGTTCACTGAATCTTCAAGTGTATGCAATATGAACCCTTATGCTTCTATTTATAGTGTAACATAGAGTCATACAAATGATTAGTCATAAACATGACATTAAACATGAATATAATGCAGGAGTTTATGGAGGTGAAAGATTACAAGAATAATGATCATAAAGGTGGATGTTATTTCATAATGGAGGGAAGTAATGTAGTAACTTCTTAGTGTAGGGGACATCAACACTATATTATTTTATAACAATTTACCATTTTCCCCAAATAATTATCTTTTAATTACTATCCTTATATTTCAAACTTTGATATTAATTTAAGTTATAACTAAATTTTACTTATTCATAAGATGTAAAAACTCTCAATATTTAGTAATTTAGAATTGACTATTTTTGGTAAAGTAAACCAGGAGTTAGAAATCCTAATCACACTGCAATGTTATTATTTTTGCAAAGTAAACAATAGTACGTAGGAGTTCGAGAAAGCGACCAAAATGGTTCTTAATGTATAGATATTATTTTATTTGGGTCCTTAATATATTTCACTTAATTGAAATGGTCATTAGTGTACAATAAATGTATTCATTTTGGTCCTTAATATATTTCACTTGATAGAAATGATCCTTGGTGTATAACAGAAGGTGTTCATTTTGGTCTTTTATCCAAAATCTAGTAGATTTGTTTTTTTAAAAAGGTTTTAAATTAAACTATGGACCCTTAGTGGCTAACAAAATTCACCATTGATATCTTATTTTTAGCTCCAAAGAAAGAACTCCATAAAATCTAACACCATTTTCTCTACTTTCTCCAATAAAATTTATTATTTACACTTTCCTAAAATATTATTCCACCGAACTAATATCCATTTTTATTTTAAGTAAGATAAAATATCAAATTTTACTAGAGAAAGTAGAGGCAATCCTGTTAGATTTCATGGAGTTTTTCTCCGAAGCTAACAAAGAAGACAACATTGGTGGATTCTGTTAGCCATGTAGGGTCCACAGTTAAATTTAACACTTTATTTTATAAATTTTTTAGGTCTAATTTATGGTAAATGGATAAAATGAACACATTTTTGTAACACCTCGGAAGTTGAAAAGTTGAAATGAAAAGAAAAATGCAGAAAATTGACTAAAGCAATGGTCTACGAGTCTGACCTACGGACCGTAGGAAGTCCTATGGATCTGTAACACCTTGGTATTTGAAAGAGATAAATTTAGAATGAACCAATTTGGAACTTGAACCCAACATATTATTATCATGACGCACCGAGACTTTAACTCGATGTCTTACCCTCAATCAATGTCTTAATAAACCAAATGCGTTTCCAAAAAATAAATATCGAAAACCATAAATATCATCTGGATTTGACTTAAAACATAAACAAAATAAACAAAATTAATTAATCAGAACAACATGTTGGAACCATATAAAAGTCTCAAGTAAGAATAAATTAAAACCTTTTAATAGTCCCCCTTATTATTGTTATGAAGATTATCATAATTTACTAACCATTTTAAAATAACAACAAAACAAGCTTTGTTAGTACAAATAATATATAAAATATGAAGTATACATTGCAGTTGAAGAATTACTAGGACAATTCATAAAAATCAAGAAATACCTATCATTGATTTTTGACGGAAAATGAGCAATTCGTGCTGATAACGTGTTGTAAAACTTAAGAACAAAAGAACAATATAAAGAGGAAGACAAGAATAATATAAGACAAGGAACAATTTAAGATAACTTTCTTTCTTTCAAGTGTTCACCAAATCATCAAGTGTATACAATATTGAACCCTTATGCCTCTATTTATAGTGTAACATAGAGTCATACAAATGGTTAGTCATAAACATGACATTAAACATGAATATAATGGAGGAGTTTATGGAGGTAAAAGGTTACAAAAATAATGATCATAAAGGTGGTGGTTATTTCATAATGGAGGGAAGTAATGTACTAACTTCTTGGTGTAGGAGACATCCACACTATATTATTTTATAACAATTTATCATTTTTCCCAAATAATTATCTTTTAATTACTATCCTTATATTTCAAACTTTGATATTAATTTAAGTTATAACTAAATTTTACTTATTCATAAGATGTAAAAACTCTCAATATTTAGTAATTTAGAATTGACTATTTTTGGTAAAGTAAACCAGGAGTTAGAAATCCTAATCACACTGCAATGTTATTATTTTTGCAAAGTAAACAATAGTACGTAGGAGTTCGAGAAAGCGACCAAACTGGTTCTTAATGTATAGATATTATTTTATTTGGGTCCTTAATATATTTCACTTAATTGAAATGGTCATTAGTGTACAATAAATGTATTCATTTTGGTCCTTAATATATTTCACTTGATAGAAATGATCCTTGGTGTATAACAGAAGGTGTTCATTTTGGTCTTTT
>JAJONR010006994.1:0-23272 GCA_029582245.1 Solanum etuberosum
TTCTCTTCTTGTGTTCTTTCCCTAAAAACCCTAGGTGAATTCTTTGAGTGCATAAACTAACCAAACTCAGCTTAGACCCCTAAGTATTTACCAAAAACGAAATAATTTAATTGGGTATGAAAAAGACCAAAATACCCTTCAAAAATCCGGCTTTGACTTTCTTTATCTAGACAACTCAACTTCAAATGGGTATATCTCCCTCATACCAACTCGAAATAGCACAAAATTGGTGGCGTTGGAAAGATAATTCAGAGATCTTTCCTACGGTATCTGGTAGTACCCCTAACTTCTCCTAAACTAGGAGTTATAGTCATTGGAAATTGACTAAAACTTCATACTTAACATAACTTAGCCAATTTTCCAGATTTAACTTATTTCCAAAAAAAATGATTCTTTCTAATTCTAGCTCTTTCTAGTTCTTTCAAATAGAGAGGTGTTATAGTAAGTCTTCCGCTAAGTATTGATCCAGGACAAGGATTTGCTTGGGGCTATCAATGGTTCTCGAGTTCCGAGCACATCCAGGGTGTAGGCTCGGGGAATGAAAATAATTCTCAAAGCATCAAAATGTTCACATGAACTTTTGGATTTTCTTCAATATTCAATATTTCAATTTGTCTTTTAATAGACTTAACTGCCCAATTGGTACTCTCAAATCAAACACAAAAGAAGGAAAATCAATTCGACTAAGTGGTAGCAATCTTGGTAACTTTATTATTTTATCCTTAGCGTCATAATTTTTGAAATATTCAGAATATTCTGTGAATCTAAATAGTACATAAAAAACTGTGATTGGTTGGATCTAAAATAATGTAGATGGAATATTATTTTTTTGCCACTAAACCAACCCGTTCCATAATAATAGTGAAGATGACGTGTGAAAAAGGGGTACCTTTATTTGCATTTGATTGAACTAAATTGAAAATAAATTTTGACCCACTAGACTTTATAGAAGAATAGAACAAATGGAACTCATCAATTGGACATAATTAGAGTTTTGCATCATAGCCATCAGAGAAAGGAAAAAAGCTTAATCCTTCAACGTTTGAGAGTTTTTGTTACTGAAACCTGATAGACTTGTGGTTAAAGTGACTTCAATACCTAAATTGATTAATAGTTTGGAAAATTGAAGACATTGATTAATTTGTCCTTGGCCTGAAAATAGTGCTATAAGAACATGAGATTTATCATTTTGTAATTTTTTATGTTTTGGGTGGTTAAAAGAGAGGTATCCATGAAGGAGAACGATGATTTTGGGAATGAGAACTTTGTAAAGGAAGAAAGCGTTTTTGTACTGACTTGGTTACAGCTGATTAAAGTCACACATACTTACACTACTATGTAAATGGTTTTAGATATAAAAAATCTAAAAAAATTATCATATTTCTTGAAACATCTACCTTAAATATTTAAGTTTTGAGATAATATAAATTTTATTAAATAAAAATATATCAAAAGATATTTTACTCAAACTTTCTTGAAGTTCTAAGAAGTATCTGAAATTCTTTGTTATACCAAGAATCAACATTATTATTCAGCAAAAAATAACACAAGAAATGCGTGAGTACTTTAGACTAATAAGGAACAAAAAAAAACATAATGATAGCAAGTAGTATGTTTTATTATTAGATATAACGTGTGCAAATGAATTAGAGTTACAAAAGCATGACATAAGTACATATTCGATTATAAATTTTATTTTTTAAGAAAATAAGGTATAATGCATAAGTACCCCTCCTGAACTATGACTAACATCCCATTGACACATATTAACTTAATTAGGGTCTTATTATCCCTCGAACTAATTTTTTTCTTATATTCGTGCACCTTTTGTACTGACGTGACACCTTCAACCAAATAAATTTGTTATGTTTGTAAACACGTGTCTGTCACGTGAAATTTTTTAAGAAAATTATTTTTTTTATAAAATAATTCATTTATATCTTTTTATATTCTTTATCTTGAATTTAAGTTAAGTTAATACATGTATGCGTTGTATTTTGAACTTTTTAAAGTTTTGTTTACCTTCATTCATTGTTTTTTTCTCTTTTATTTTGCTATTGATTTTATTTTCTTTGTCCTTCCTTTTGATTTGATTTAAAATTTAATTACACAAGTCTTATATTTAAAATAAGTTAATTTCAAACGGATATTAAAATAAGTAAAGAAAATTAAATAAAACATAAAAAAATGAAATGTAAAATTAAAGGACACTTTTTTTAAAAAAAAATCAACATAATTTTCTAAAACTAATTAAAAGTTAAAAGATAAGAAATCAATGAAATAAAAAAATTAAAAATTTAAAGTGAGGAAGTAATTAATATAATTATTTCAAACAGAAAGAAAATTATTTCATTATGAATAATTTCGAAGAAATTCACTATTTTTTCTGAAACGAAGAACAAACTCTTAAAAAGACTAATTGATTACTAGCAATTTTATTAAAGTCATCTATTCATGAGTGATTTAGTACTCATTATGACCAAGTAAAATCTCATTAGCAAAAGCCTTGAGATTCACACTTGATGTACCATTTTCCTTCATAGCTTCCTTAGCTAAATCACTCCATTTCTTGACATTTCTTCTCAATTCTTCCCCTTCTTCACCGTCCCCCATCACGATCGTGATACATCTATTGAACTCATCTCTTTCTATGACACCACCTTCACTGACATTAACTCTAACACCATTCTTTCAAATATCTTGAATGAGTTTTGCATTACAAACTTGATCGTTCCAGAGTGGACATGCCACGATAGGTACCTTAGATGCTATGCTCTGTAAAGTTGAATTCCATCCACAGTGAGTCAAAAAACAACCAACAGAAGGGTGTTTTAGAATTTCCACTTGCGAGCACCAACTCACTATCTTCCCCTACTTATCAAGTTCGTCTTTGCAACTCAACTTGTCCTCCATCTTATCCCCGTCTTGTCCTTCCCTAATCACCCACAAAAATGGCCTCCCACATTTGAGCAATCTGTGACCAATCTCCTCCATCAATTGATTTGATATTTCAGAGTAACTACCAAATGCTATGTAGATAACTGATCCCTTGTCCTTTGAGTTCAACCAATCCATATAATTCTTCGAACTAATCTCAATCATATCAGCTCGAAAAGTATTATCATCAACAAATATTGAGAGAATTGAAGGCCCAATTCCCACCATAGTCACATGCTTTAGAATTCTCAAAGCATCAAATTCCAAAGAATCAAAAGTGTTTACAAGAACTCTTAGATTTTCTTCACTACTCAACATTTTAATTTTCCTTTTAATAGACTTAACTGACCAGTTGGAACTCTCCACGTCATCAAACAGAAAAGAAGGAAAAGCAATTGGACTAAGTGGTGGCAATCCTGGTAACTCTATTATTTTATCCTTAGCTTCATAGTTTTTGAAATAATCAGAATAGTCTGTGAATCTATAATAGTAAACATCAAAAACTGTGACAGGTTGGATAAAAAATAATGTAGATGGGATATTAATTTTTTTGGCTACTAAACCAACCCATTCCATGATTATAGTGTAGATGACATGTGAAAAAGAGGTACCATTTTTTGCATTTGATTGGATCAAATTGAAAATGAATTTTGACCCACGGGACCTTACAGAAGAATAGAACATATGAAACTCATCAATTGAACTTAACTGGAATTTGCCATCATAGCCATCAGAAAAAGGAGCAAAGCTTAACCCTTCAACGTTTGGGAGTTTTTTTATTTTACTGAAAGCTGATAGGCTCGTGGTTAAAGTGAATTTAATACCTAAATTGATTAATTGTTTGGACAATTGAAGACATGGATTAATATGGTCTTGGCCTGGGAATAGTGCTATAAGAACATGAGGCTTTTCATTCTTCAAATATTTTATGTTTTGGGTGGTGAAAAGAGAAGTATCCATTAAGGAGAATGAGGATTTTGGGCAGGAGAACTTTATAAATGAATAAGGCGTTTTTGAACTGGCTTGGTTACAACTGATTAAGGTCACACATATTTATACTAGTAAATAGATGGTTCTAGATATTAAAAAAATCTAGAAAATTTATCACATTTCTTTAAATATCTACCTTAACTGTTAAATTTTGAGATTTAAATAAATATTTATTAAATAAAAAAATATCAAAAGATATTTTACTCAAACTTTCTAGAAGCTCCAAGAAGTATCTGGATTTATTGTTATTCCAAAAATAAACTTTATTATTCAGCAAAAAATAAAACAAGAAATGCATGAATACTTTATAGTAAGTAACAAAACAAATATAATGATAGCAAGTAGCATGTTTTATTACCAGATATAACGTGTGCTGACAATTTAGAGATACAAAACCATGATATTTTTATTTTTCCAAGAATCATCATTATTATTCAGTAAAAAAACGCTAGAAATGCATGAGTACTTTAGTCTAAAAAAAATAATGATAGCAAGTAGTATGTTTTATTATCAAATATAACGTGTGCTAATAAATTAGAGATACAAAAGCATGACATGTTTGTTGTTTCGAGAATTATCATTATTACTCAGTAAAAAATACAAGAAATGCATTAGTACTTTAGTCTAAAAATGAAAAGAAAAACATAATGATAGCAACTAGAATGTTTTATTAATCATTTTTATCATTCAGTAAAAAATGACGCAAGAAATGCATGAGTATATAGTACTTTAGACTAAGAAACCAAAAAACATAATAATAGTAAGTAATATATTTTATTATCAGATATGTCGTGTGCTAATAAATTAAAGATCCAAAAGCATGACATATATACATATTCGATTGTAAAATATTTTTTTTAAGAAATAATCAGAAAAATGATAACGTAATTTAAAATTAGAATATAAAGAAGTAAGCACATGAAGAAAAAAAGTTCAACATATAATACATATATATTATCTATCTACACTACAGTTTTTCTATAGGGTGAGAGTACTCAAGAATAGTATTTTGTATATCTCATCTAAAAATTTTAACTTTTAGAGAAGACACACTTTTATTTACTTAATTATAAATTCTGATACTGCTTAGTTTGAGAAAAGAAAAGATATAGAAATCGATTAAATACATTTAATTTTTTTTTTTGTTGTATCAGTTTCATTTGGTGAAATAGACATGAATGCTCTTATAGTTGGATTGACCTTTTCACCAACCTTAATGAATAACAAGAACAAAATCCTATAAAAAAATAAATAACCATCCCTAGTAAAATGACAAGGTCTATTCACTTTGAATAATCAATCTTATTTGCCTTGTATCACTTAAAATATATATTCCACAGATCATAATAATTTGAATTTCACCTTCATGCTCATTACAAATTTTTATTCCTTCAAACTCATTCCAAAACATCCGCATACTTATGAAATGCAATGTAGTGTAGATAAAGGGTACTTTCAGAGTGGTTTTGATAAATTATTAGGCACAATACTCATGTTCTTCATGCCTCCAACCACCACGTCTCTCCACATAAAATCTTACAACTTAACATTACATTTCATCATGACCTATTATTTTATTTTCTTCTTTACTATTCTATTCTACATACATACACTCTCTCATGTTCTTCTACTCTTTAATTGTTTGTGTTTGTTGTAGAGAATTTCAAATTAGGTATAACATCAACATTTCTGGATTATTGAAGACAAGATTATTTTTGAATTAATGGTTATGATTTATGCATATTGGGTTTTGGTTCCGGTATGAGGTGGAAAAAATAAAATTCTACAATGTATTAAAGCTAGGTCTTGAAAAAATAATTTCTTTATTTGCATGATTTTCATTGAGTTTCATTAATTAGGGTTTTGAAATTGTGATTTTTCATTTACTTTGCCTCTGCTTTCTCTTTATATAATAATGACTTGGTGTTAACAGTTATATGATTTAAAGATCTTTTACATCTCCTTTAATTTATTAAACTTGGCTTAATATATAGGCTAATGTTGATTTTTGTGGAATTTTTATTTCTTTTGCTTAAAGAAAAGATGCATATATAGATTAGGAATTATTTAAATACATATATTCAAAGATTTTTTACCGAATTAATTTCATTAGGGGAAATAGACATGAATACTTTTATAATATAATTTGCATAATCTTTTCACCAACCTTAATTATAAACAACAACAAAAGAATTGTGTACATAATTTTCATCCTTAATAAAAGAATATTTGACATTTCTCCATGAAATACCATCTGAAAAGGATAAATATATATAAGAAATTATTGATGCGATGCAGAGTTTAAATTGTATAAATTTTCAAATTAAATAGTTTAACATAACAATAATTTTTTCATATTATCTTTCATATGAGCCTTGTTTTTTATTTTTATTTTAATAGCAGACACAAGGGCAACAATACATTCACAGAAAAAAAACCAAAAACTAAAAGGGTTGGTCCAATCGGATCAGTCCATACAAAGTGTATTTGACCTAAATAGGTCAAAATTAGCTCAAAATTCCCCATGGAAGGTAGAAATCCAATTCTATGTACTTGATTAGGAAACTTGCATAGTCTCCTTTCTGATTATCTAGGTTTCTGCCACCCATAGCTTTTCCTATCTGGCGAAGTGGGTATCTTGTTTTCCTTATTCCTCGTGTTTGAGCTCTGAGCGGTTTTCATTTGGAGATAAATCTAGAACTTCTTTTTTTTCCTTTGTTTCCAATTTTTTCCTATTATCATTTGATAAGTTATTTTTCTCATTTCGATGAAGTTTATTTTTCTAAAATAATAATATGAATTAACTGAATTTATTTTTGGAAAAAGTATTTCCCAAACACACTCTCAGTTTGTCACGACTCGAAACTATCCTCTAGTCGTAACACTGTGCTTAGAACCACAAGTGACCCAAGCTAACCCATAGTCTGGCATAACACTATGATTCATACAAATAATAACTGAAGATAACTTATGCAGAAGCTAAATTGAGATAAATCCAAAACAACTTAGTAGTCAAAATAGAATTCATTTGAACAAATCATAAAGTTAAAACTACATTGTGATTGTCTGAAAGCCTCTACTTAGATGAGTTATTGGGACAACCCTCCAACTAACTCTAACTATCTGAAACTGAAAGATTAACATAATGAATAACAATAGCTCTTGTCCTTGAAAGATGAGGACTTACCAAGTTCAGTTGTTGAGATGATACAAAAATCGTACTATTTGCGAGTTGGATACTGAGAGTATGAATCTTTATTAAAAGACAATATAGCGAAAAAGAGTATGTGTGTAGTACTTTGAATATACTGAATATGTGAGATAGACACAATAATCTAACAAGCTAAACATGATAAATCTAAGATGTTGAACTGAATATAAAACTAAAATAAATTAGTTGATGCAATGACCAAGTAATAATTATAAGCATGTAACTAATCAAGTGTCACACCCCGAGCCTACATCCTGGGCGGGACTGGCACTCGAGAACCATTGTTGGCCCCAAGCGAACCCTTGACTTGACTTACTACTCAGCAGAAGACTTTACTCAACAAAGATAAATCCATGTAATAAACTAGAATGTTATAAAGGAAACATTCAACTGGCCAATAAGGCAAACTCAAGTCTCAACATAATAGAATGAAAATGAAAAGACTAATGAACTATAACTAGCTGTCTATGAAGCCTCTAAAACTATGAGGGATGTCGGGACAAGACCCCGATCATCCTAACAACTGAAAATAATAAAGCAATGTAAAAAGGGATCCTCCGAAAAGCAGGAGGCTCACCAAATGACTCTGAATGCTCAACTGGATCAATGAGGCGCTGGATGCTGATCCTGGTTACCTGTATCTGCATCATAAAACGATGTAGGCCAAATGGCATCAGTACATTGAATGTACGAGCATACAAGGGAAATACTAAAACAAGAAATAAGCTTGAAATGGAACTGAAGAAACTTACCTTGTCTCAACTCAACTCATTTCAATATAAAGCAATAATAAGGATTCAATATAAATAAAAGCTTTAAAACATGTAAAAACAACTCAGTGTATTGAAAAACACACAATAACTCGGTTTGTATATGAAAATACAAGTAACTCTGTGTATATAAGACTACAAAATATCTCTGTGGGAGTTTCTCTAACCGACAACCATCTCTATCAGCTTAACTGATGGTACAACGTCTTCCCTTACACTGCCAGGGTCATCCTATACCTTTCCGGGGGTATAGAACCTAACTCACTAAGTGGATCCACTAGTCTATGGTAAAAGCATTAAGGAATCATCTAAAAAGTATGACCTTTTTCTACCCATGCTGGCTACACGGTTTATGGAGACTTTGAATTATCTGAACTCAAATTTTTCCCCAAATCGATGCTCAATAATACTCCCAAAATATACTATATCATATGCTTAAAAATATAACTCTTTCTGTGGTTTGAGATTATTACTAAAAACTAGCTCAAAATCTCTCTTGGAAATCGGTGTTTCCTCTCTTGGAAATCAGTGTTGCCTCTCTTGTTTAAATGTGAAAACATTTTAACTCTTGGGAATACTTAGTTCCCATATAATCTTTTGAAGAAATGAACTTCACTCTTGCTCTTACTCAACTCAATGCTCAAGTCTTTAAAACAAGTTTTAAAACATTTGCAAAAGACTTTTGAAAAAGACTCTAAGAATTCTCTAAACTTGGCTCTTAACTCTACCTTGAATTTGAATTATGAATTCAAGGTTATGATTTGTGATAGGAAAGATATCATGATGATTAGGAGTGCTTTTAGATAGTTAAACATGAGAAACGATCAAGAAATCACTTTCTGGAAGCAAGTCCGCGACGCGGACATGCATTTTATTATTTGGTCGCGAAATAAATTTTTAGGCAGAGGGTTCTGCGACGCGGAGAAAAGCTCTGTGAAAAGGGGGGGCGGGCAGGTCCGCGACGTGGACTAGGTTGCCAGTTTCGCCCGAGTTTTTCCTTCTTCGTTTTCTAATCCCAATTCTCCTATATTCGATTCTTTTTTCTCAATTTCTCGTTAGACTTGGATACCTAGTATATGTACACAAGAATATATTCATAAGCGACTCTAAAATCGACACGATTTCCTCAAGAACTCAACAATCCCCACTAAACTCGTGAACGAAAGCCAATATTCAAGAACACAATTCAAAATCATCAACTTTCAACTTTCTAGAATGAATTTTGCTGAAATAAACATGATTGGCGCGTGGGTGAACGAACCCAACCCTATGAAAGTCTCACATAGCTCTTAGGATCGAATCCTTCGCGAACTCCGCAACCAAAATCGCAAGAACTTGACGAATCTTGACCTTTTCTCCACATTTCTCCTCTTTAGTTCTTTCTTTAAAAACCCTAGCCTGATATTTGAGTGCGTAAACTTAACCAATTCAGTTTAGACCCCAAATAAATTACTAAAAATGGATTTAATTAATTGGGTTATTAAAAGACAAAAATACCATTCTAAAATCTGGGTGACTTTCCTTAATCAGATAGCCCGACTTCATACAAGCATATCTCCCTCATACAAACTCGAAAACTAGTAAACTCAGTGCCGTTGGAAAGATAATTCAAAGTCCTTTTATTTGATATCTTGTAGCCCACCTAACTCATCCTGTATTAGGAGTTATGGTCGTTTGAAGTTGACCCAAAACTCGTACTTAACATAACTTGCCAAATTTCAGATTTTCATTCTTTCAAAAAATGGTTCTTTCTAATTTGTCGTCAAATGAGGTTACTCTTAGTAGTCTAAGTGTGTAACATCTAATATCCAGCTCAAACACCCAACCAGTAAAATGTAATCACAACAAGTCAACTTAAAGTAAATGCCAAGACAAGGATTAGTACCTTAATTTGGAATTTCTCCAGACTCGAAGATATGTGGGTACCTCTTCTTCATGTCCTCCTCAGCTTCCCAAGTAGCTTTCTCAACAAATTGATTCCTCCATAGAACTTTGATTGATGCTACTTCATTGGTCCTCAACTTGCGAACTTGACGATCTAGAATCTGAATAGGGATCTTCTCATATGATAGGCTATCCTTAATACCAATATCTTCAGTACGTATGATAAGTGAAGGATCCCCGATACACTTCTTCAACAACGAAATGTGAAATACCGAATGAACCGCTGCTAACTCTTGGGGTAGCTGTAACTCATACACTACATTGCCAATCCTCTTGGATATCATGTAAGGACCAATATATCAGGGACTAAGTTTCCCCTTCTTACCAAATATCATAACACCCTTCATGGGTGAAACTTTCAAGTAAACTCAATCATGTACTTCAAACTCTAAGTCTCTTCTCCTAACATCTGTATAGGATTTCTGACGACTCTGCATTGTTTTCAACCTCTCTTGAATAACCTTCACTTTCTCCATAGCTTCATGAACCAAATCTGGTCCTATCAACCCAGCTTCACCAACCTCAAACTATCCAATATGAAATCTGCATCTTCTCCCATAAAGAGCCTCATACGGAGCCATTTGGATGCTAGAATGGTAACTATTGTTATAAGCAAACTGAATGAGAGGTAGGTGATTATCCCAATTCCCTTGAAATCAATCACACAAGCCCTCAACATATCTTCTAATGTCTGAATAGTGCGCTCTACTTGACCATCAGTCTGAGGATGAAAAGTATTACTCAAATTCACATTCGAACCCAAACCTTTCTGGAATGACTTCCAGAATTGTGCAGTAAATTATGCACCTCTATCTGAAATAATCGACACTGAAACTCCATGTAGTCTAACTACCTCTTGAATGTACAACTTAGCATAATCTTCTGCTGAATGGGTTGTCTTTACCGGTAAGAAATGGGCTGATTTAGTCATTCGATCTACAATCACCCATATTGAATCATGTTGTCTGCGAGACCTTGGTAATCCTGTAATAAAATCCATATTGATCATCTGCCTCTTCCATTCCGGAATATCTATATTTTGAGCCATACCACCGAGCCTCTAGTGCTCTACCTTAACTTGTTGGCAATTCGGACACTTAGCAATGAACTCTGCAATGCCCTTCTTCATACTACTCCACCAATAAACTTCTCTCAAATCACGATACATCTTTGTGGAACCCGGATGGATAGAATATCTGGATCTATGAGCTTCCTCCATGATCCTCTCTTGGAGTTCATCCAACTTTGGTACACATAATTTACCTTGATACCTCAATACACCATCTCCCCCTTGTTCAAAAGCCATTACTTTTTGCTTATGAACATTTGCCTTCAATTTAAGCAAAATAGAATCTTGGTCTTATTTCTCTTTAACTTCAGACACTAATGATGATTCAGCCCCATTTATCACCACCACTCCTGCTTCATTGGAATCCATTAAACGAACTCCTAATCGTGCAAGTCTATGCACATCTTTTGCTAAATCTTTCTTGTCTTTCCTCAAAATGGGAAGTACTGCCCATAGATAACCTACTCAAGGCATCAGCAACAACATTAGCCTTACCTGGGTGATAGAGAATACTCATGCCATAATCCTTGAGTAACTCCCACCACCTCATTTGTCTGCGATTAAGCTCTTTCAGACTGAATACATACTGGAGACTCTTGTAATCGGTGAACACACCCACTTGAACACCATAAAGATAATGACACCATATTTTTAAGGCGAACACTACAACAACCAACTCTAGATCATGGGTTGGGTAATTATTCTCGTGAACCTTAAGTTGTCTGGAGGCATAAGCTATAACCTTGCCATTCTGCATTAACACACAACCCAATCTGACTCTGGACGCATCACAATATACCACAAAACCTTGCGTACCTTCTGGTAAGGTCAATACTGGGGCAGTAGTCAACCACTTCTTCAATTCCTGAAAGCTTTTCTCACAAGCTTCAAACCATTGAAACTTAACTGTTTTCTGAGTCAACTTGGTCAAAGGAGAGGAAATAGATGCTAACCCCTCAATGGACCTTCTATAATATCCAGCCAACACCGAGAAACTCCTAATATCAGTTGGAGATGTGGGTCTAGGGTAATTATGTACTGCCTCTATTTTCTGAGTATCAACTCTAATTCCATCACCGGAAACAACATGGACTAAGAATGCCATAGACTCAAGACAAAATTCACACTTAGAGAACTTAGCATATAACTCCTTATCCTTTAGAGTTTGGAGAACTACTCTGAGATGACTAGCATGATCTTCCTCATTCCTCGAATAGATTAGAATGTCATTAGTGAATACGATAACAAACATATCTAAATAAGGCTTGAATACTCTATTCATAAGGTCCATGAATGCTGCAGGAGCATTGGTCAAACCGAAGGACATAACTAGGAACTCACAATGACCATAGCGGGTCCCGGATGCTGTCTTAGGGATATCACTTTCTCTTACTTTCAACTGATGATAGCCAGATCTGAGGTCTATCTTAGAAAAACAAGTGGCACCCTGAAGTTGATCGAAAAGATCATCAATTCTTGGAAGAGGATACTTATTCTTGATAGTAACCTTATTCAACTGACGGTAATCTATACACATTCTAAGAGAACTATCTTTCTTGCTCACAAATAAGACCGGAGCGCCCCAAGGTGAGAAACTTGGTCGAATAAAACCCTTATCAAGAAGATCTTTCAACTGCTCTTTTAACTCTTTCAACTCTGCTGGTGCCAATCTATATGGCGGAATAAAGATACGACGAGTATCGGGAAGAATATCTATACAAAAGTCTATTTATTTCTCAGGAGGGACTCCAGGAAGATCATCAGGAAAGACTTATGAAAACTCTTTTACTACTGGAACTGACTGAATATGTGGTGTCTCAACACTAGAGTCATTAACTCAGACTAAGTGATAGACACACCCCTTGGAAACTAACTTTCTCGCCTTAAGGTATGAAATGAAACGACCCTTAGGTACTGCTGAACTACTCTTCCACTCTATAACTGGCTCATTAGGAAACTGGAACTTAACTACTCGAGTTCTACAATCGACTAAGGCATAACAGGCATGAAGCCAGTCCATACCTAGAATGACATCAAAATCTACCATGTCTAACTCAACTAAATCAACCATGGTGCTCTTGTGATTGAAAAAAATGGTACAATCACGATAGACTCTTTCAGCTCGAATAGACTCAGCAACAGGTGTAGAAACACTGAAGGGCTCAAGAAGATTCTCAGGAAGAACATCAAAATTCATCGCAACATAAGGAGTCACAAAATATAGACTCGCTCATGGATCTAGCAAAGCCTAAACATCAAAATTAAAGACTTAGATCACACAAGTGACAACATCTCACGAATCCTCTTGCTCTTGGCGACTAGTAATAGCATACAGACGGTTTCCTTCTCCGCCTGCCCCTGAAGTAGCTCCTATATATGCAGCTATGTCTGGTGGAGCAACTGATGAGGCTTGGGCTCTATTGCCCCATTACCATTTCCTTGTATATTCTTAGGACACTCTTTCATAAAATGACCATTCTGACCACACTTGAAGCAACCAGTGGAGCCATCACGACACACCCCTGAGTGGGTCCTACCATACTTAGCACATGCAGGGGTCTCATTACCTCTTTGTGCAACACTACCTTGGACTGTGCAGGTCTAGCTCTGAAAGTTTGTGAATTCTGATTGCTGAACCAACCTCTGTTCCTTGGTGCAGGTGCACTAGCAGATGATGGAGCATGTCCCTTCTGCTTATGTTGGGAAGAAGACCGGTTGGCATTAGTCTTCGGCTGTCCGGACTCATTCCCAGATGTCTTAGCCTTTTTATTTCTAAACTCTTCTCTATCCCTCAGCTTGTCCTGCTCTACCTGTTTCACATGGATCATCAGCCTTGTTATGTCCATATCTCTTATCAGCATAGCTGCCTTGCCTTCCTTACTGGACAGACGACACAACCCAGCAATGAATAAACTCATCCTTCTCCTCATGTCAGCAACTATCTCTGGAGCATAGCGGGAAAGTTGGGTAAACTTCAGACTGTACTCATGAACACTCATAGATTCTTGCTTAAGAGTGAGAAATTCTCATATGTTTGCTTCTCTCAGTTCACAGGGAAAGAAACGCCCCATGAATGCACTCTCGAACACAGCCCAACTCACTATCGGTGCACCCTCAGCTCTATTCTTCTTCCATTGATCAAACAAGATTCTAGTGACACCCTTCAATTGGTATGCAGCTAGTTCCACTCTCTCAGCATCAACAATATGCATAATCTCAAAAACATTCTGAAGCTCTTCAAAACAGTTTTCCAGATCCTCAGTGACACTTGAACCAGTGACACTTGGAGGATTCATCCTTAAGAACTCGTGGATCCTTGAAGTATCAGCCCATTCCTGTCGAACTCCTCTCTATTTGCCAACTTGATTGGTCACAGCTTGACTTAACATCCGGATAGCTTCATGGAACTCAACATTGGTGACCTCTCCTTGGGGTTGCATTTCAGGTGCATTAGGTACCCCTAGTTCCTCAACATTCCTCCTAGCAGGACGACCTCTGACAGCTCTTCGTAGAGGCATGATCTGAAAGACACGCGCAAGCATGAGTTAGAAAGAAACTTTTATAGAGATAAACTCTATTGCACAAAATGAATATGAAGGAAGTGAGACAGTTCCTAAATGTTTCAGCCTCCTAATTATAGACGTGGCGCGCTTCACACCGATAAGTAGGACTCTACAGACAGGGCTTCATAGACTCCCTAGGACTCTTGAACTCTATGCTCTGATACCATGTTTGTCACGCCCTGAGCCTACACCCTGGGTGGGAGTGGCACTCGAGAACCATTGCTGGCCCCAAGCGAACCCTTGGCCTGACTTACTACTCATCAGAATACTTCACTCAACAAAGATAAATCCATGTAATAAACTAGAATGTTATAAAGGAAACATTCAACTGGCCAATAAGGAAAACTCAAGTCTCAACATAATAGAATGAAAATGAAAAAACTAATGAACTATAACTAACTGTTTATGAAGCCTTTAAAACTACGAGGGGTGTCGGGACAAGACCCCGATCATCCTAACAGCTAAAAATACTAAAGCAATGTAAAAAGGGATCCTCCGGAAAGCAAGGAGGCTCAAAAAATGACTTTGAATGCTCTATTGGTTCAACGAGGCGCTGGATGCTGATCCGGGTTACCTGTATCTGCATCATAAAATGATGCAGGCCAAATGGCATCAGTACATTGAATGTACGAGCATGCGAGGGGAATACTAAAACAAGCCATAATCTTGAAATGGAACAGAAGAAACTTACCTTGTCTCAACTCAACTCAACTCATTTCAAAATAAAGTAATAATAAGGATGCAGTATAAAGAAAATCTTTAAAACATGTAAAAACAACTCAGTGTATTGAAAAACACACAATAACTCAGTTTGTATATGAAAATACAAGTAACTCTGTGTATATAACAATACAAAATATCTCTGTGGGAGTTTCTCTAACCGACAACCATCTCTATGAGCTTAAGTGATGGTACAACGTCTTCCCTCACACTGTCAGGGCCGTCCTATACCTTGTCGGGGGTATAGAACCTAACTCACTAAGTGGATCCACTAGTCTAAGCTAAAAGCATTAAGGAATCATCTAAAAAGTATGACCCTTTTCTACCCATGCTGGCTACACGATTTATGGAGACTTTAAATTATCTGAACTCAAATTTGTCCTCAAATTGGTGCTCAATACTACTCCAAAAATATACTAGCTCATATGTTTAAAAACATAACTCTTTCTGTGGTTTGAGATTATTACTCAAAAACTAGCTCAAAAGCTCTCTTGGAAATCGGTGTTTCCTATCTTGGAAATCAGTGTTTCCTCTCTTGTTTAAATGTGAAAACATTTTAACTCTTGGGAATACTTAGTTCCCATATAATCTTTTGAAGAAATGAAGTTTACTCTTGCTCTTACTCAACTCAATGCTCAAGTATTTAAAACAAGTTTTAAAAGGTTTGCAAAAGACTTTTGAAAAAGACTCTAAGAACTCTCTAGACTTGGCTCTTAACTCTGCCTTGAATTTGAATTATGAATTAGAGGTTATGATTTGTGATAGGAAAGATATCATGATGATTAGGAGTTCTTTTAGATAGTTAAACATGATAAACGATCAAGAAATCACTGTCTAGAAGCAAGTTCGCGACACATAGATGCATTTTATTATTTGGTCGCAAAATAAATTTTGAGGCAGAGGGGTCCGCGACACGGAGAAAAACTCTGTGAAAAGGGGGGGCAGGTTCCCGACGTGGACTGGGTTGCCAGTTTCGCCTGACTTTTTCCTTCTTCGATTTCTAACCCCAATTCGCCTAAATTCGATTATTTTTTCTCAATTTCTCTTTAGACGCGGATACCCAGTATATGTACACAAAAATCTATTCATAAACGACTCTAAAATCGACACGATTTCCTCAAGAAATCAACAATCCCCACTTAACTCAAGAAGAAAAGCCAATATTCAAGAACACTATTCAGAATCATCAACTTTTAACTTTCTAGAATGAATTTCACTGAAATAAACATGATTGGCGCGTGGGTGAACGACCGCAATGCTATGAAAGTCTCACATACCTCTTAGGATCGAATCCTTGGCGAACTCCGCAACCAAAATCGCAAGAACTTGACGAATCTTGACCTTTTCTCCTCCTTTCTCCTCTGGAGTTCTTTCTCTAAAAACCCTAGCATGAAATTTGAGACCGTAAACTGAACCAATTCAGTTTAGACCTCAAATAAATTACTAAAAATGGATTTAATTAATTGGGTAATGAAAAGACCAAAATACCCTTCTAAAATCTTGGTGACTTTCCTTATTCAGACAGTCGACTTCAAACAGACATATCTCTCTCATACAAACTCGAAAACTAGAAAACTCGGTGGCGTTGGAAAGATAATTCAAAGACCTTTCATTTGATATCTTGTAGCTCACCTAAGTCATCTTGTACTAGGAGTTATAGTCGTTTGAGGTTAACCCAAAACTCATACTTAACATAACTTGCCATATTTAAGATTTTCATTCTATCAAAAAATGGTTCTTTCTAATTTTAGCTCTTTCAAATAACGGGGTGTTACATCAACACTGTGCTAAGTAAACTAAAATACAAGTTCATCAAATATCTGAGACTGAACTGTAGGAGATATTATTAATCGACATACTCCATTTGAGCTAAACGGAGTCCAACCTGTACCCCAGTTGGAAGGGTGCTTTGCACTTTGCCAGGATACGAACATTATCTAATGTGGATCTACTAAGCTGATGTCCAAAAAGGACTAAGGTATCAGTTTTGGTCTGAGGGTGACCCTTAAAACCTACGTTGTCGTGTAATTCTGAGACTTAAGGATTGCTACTAAAGGTCTCAGTCCTAACTGACGGGTGAGATTTCATCCCTATGTCTTCTTGGTGTTAAGTAATACTTCAAACTGAATTATACGGGTAAACGACATAATACCGGTAATACTGGATAGCTCAATAATTGAAAGATGAGACTGAAATAATAAATGTTTTATTTGAAATTATCATATACATGTGGAACTTAAAGATTGAAGGTACAACTTATATAACAAATTTTGTCATCCTGAATGAAGTATGTAATTTATGCAACACAATTTCAAATACATGAATTTTCCCTATTCTGAGGGCTTAAGAAAATAACCATATAAAATATTGAATTTTAGGTACAAACATGTATTTAAGGGATATAGGTCACTTTCCTAATTTTCTAATTGAATTCTTTGCACTATACTAGTCCCTGTGAGATTCATCCCCGACTCTTAGTTGGGTTCTTATTGCTAATGACCGCTTATTCTCTTACTTGTCTTGAGGATAAATTGGGTGTTATAGTTGCATTATCAATTTTTATCTTCTCTTTTTATACTTCTTTAAAAATCGTAGTATTTTTGTTATTTAACTTCTATAAAGAACTTCTATTAAAAAACATAAATTTCGTCTAAAATAGAAAAATGAAAAAATATTTATTGAGTAAATAAGCTAATGTTGTCCTATAATGTGACAAATAAACAACTTTTCTAAAAAATATTAGTTTTAATAAAATTTATAATATAATAACCTTATAAACAGATTTCGATGAAAGTAATACAAAAATAATCAATAAAAATAAAGATATATTTCATAACAGTTTCTAAAAATGAAAGGTTAGAAAAAACCTTCTGGTAGTATGGAATGTTTGTAGAAAAGGATAATAGTAGTAGACAATGGAAAAACCTCGTTGTAGGATGGAATGTTTGGCACGACCGATGGCTACCTTACAATATAACAATGAGAGAACTACTATATGGCCCGCTCCACATAAATATGAGAGACCTCAAAACTGGTACATTTATGTCCAAGTATGTCCAGGACGAAAGAGCACCTATATATATCATTCGAGTTAACTAAAGCTCTAAAAAAAACCTCCTACAATGTACCTATACAAACAGAGCACTAAAGGACAACGCCACTTGGAGGCCTAGCCATAAGGGAGTCCTAACAACAAGCTCTGTATATCATTTTCTAATAAAAAGCAATGTTGAAACCCCTCAACCAATAAATGAATTTACATGGATTTGGTCACTAAAATGCCCAAATAAAATAAAATACTTCATTTGGCGGTGATATCATAATAGAATCCCCACACCAGACTATCTAAGCAACTTTGGAAAAGAAATTAGTAAACTATGCCATATATGAAACACTCCCAAAACGATCACCCACATATTCGTAGAATGTGAGACAGTTAGGAAAATGTGGCTATACTTGGGAGTTATATATGCAACAAATCATATTATAAATAACGGAGGGGGCGATTGGCTAGTTAGACTCAAAGACCTAAGTTTTCCCCTCAGAAAAAACATCATTAAATTGGCAGGAAGCGTACCCTTTCTTCATATGGAACATTTGGAGGACAAGAAATGAGAACTACGATAATAATATAGGTACGAAAATAAGCCTTACAAAGACCATAACTCACTCCAGAAAATATCTTTCACTAACTGGACCCTCGATAAGAAGCATTACCCCAAAAACCACATACATAAAATGTGAACCTCCAACAAAAGGATTCAAACTAAAAACGAACCGTTCGTCAATGGGTAACCTAGGGAGAGGAGGAATAGGCGGAGCAATTAGGAATATAAAGGGAGAAGGGATATTAGGCTATATGAGAAACCTTTATGCTACAAATTCCTTAAAAGCAAAATTGACAACACTACTACAAGGAATGGAGTTGGCATTGAACAACAACTTGACGCCACTAGAAATCAACATCGACTGTGAGGATATAATTTCCCTCCTCGAGAATGACCACACCCAACTTACTCAAATATATTGTCTGATTAGATGGTGCTAATCCAGAAGGGGGGTGATGAGTCCTAGATTTGGAATCAATTAGGGCTTTGTTTTGGTAGATTTAGTATCCTCAAATGCCTAATTTATGCTACAAACTGATGTTAATGCCTTGATTTTCAGGTATATGGATTGAGGAGCAAAGCAAGGACACTAACAGGTAAAAGGAACAAAACAAGCTGAAGAAATGAAGAAGGGCGAGCCTGAAGATCGCCAAAAGTACTCGGCATGTCGCCGAGTGGCTAATCTCACTGCCTAAAGTTCCAGTGTGCCAAGCCCTGAAGGAAAAAATTAAGTTGGCGATAAAAAGGAGCAGTCGGCGATTCGCCAAGCAGTTCCGTGACGCAAAGAGAGATCGCCCAAAGTCACAGGATTTGAGGATGCTGAGTGCAAAGACAAAAAGGCGATGGAAGAGATCAATGGGCGACTCGCCGAGTGGTTCATCGAGCCCAACTTACTCCGCCAAACGGCCCTTCGTGCCTTATTTTCGGCAACTATAAATTACTTATAAACAGTTAATTTAGTATCAAATTTTATAGACTTTGAGAATCTAATTTAGTCTAGAAAAGTTTTCTCTTGAGTTTCTTAGTAGACTTGAGATTTTGAGACTCAATTTGGAGATTTTGCAAGTGATTTTCGAATTTTCTTCGAATTGGAGCATTGTAAAGTTTAAATTCCTCTTACCTAGTTGATGGCTAATCGATTTGGTAACGGTTTTTATCTTCTTATCATGTTCAGCTAAAACCCCAATTTTTGGGGTGTGATCATGTGATTATGGGTTGAATTAGTGTATGAGTATTGTTAATTACTAGTTTAAATGCTATATTGAAATGGATTTAATCATTAATTGTGGTTTAATTTATGAATTGTAGTTCCAAATGCAGTTCTATTTTAGTGTTCTTAGCTTGCTCGACAGAGAGGTTTTAGAACTAAGATTATTGATTAATGATTTGTATGTATTGGGTTGATTTGGGTTCAACTTGAGAGAGTGAATCCTAAACCCAGTCCTACCCATCTTGCTCGAGAGAGAAGATGCATTAAGGTTATGGGCTGTTCTTAATTGTTATGCTTGTTGATGTTCGAGAGAAATCAGTTAAAGCGGAATAGGTGTTCGAGAGAAAACTATTTTAATTATAGTCTAGCGTAACCACTGATATTTAGCTAATTTCTAGTAGTTTCAATTACACATATATCGAATTTTCCTATAATCGATCACAACCTGAGAATTCCCCTCCTTATTGTTATGTCTTTACTATTTGACTGCGTTGTAGTTGATAATTGCAAGCCAAAACCCCTCATTTGACATTCATGTCAACCCTTTTATTTATTTTATTTCTTTTTTTGATAATTTCAATTCCTATGGCTGATTAGACCACATTTGTACTTCTTGATTGAATTTGAACACGTACCGCTCCCTGTGGGATTCGACCCCAACTCATTTGTTGGGTTTTATACTGCTTAATGATCGTTTACACCTAGAATTGGATGAGGTGTGCTTGAAACATTAATCAAAATGGTGCCGTTGCCGGGAGTGGTGTTGTTTAAAATTCTTTTATTGAAGTTGAATTGTGATTTTTTTAGCTGTAGTTGAATCAACTTATTTTGGTTTTTGGTTTTGTGTTGTTTTTGTTGAACAGAGGAGGAGATGAGTGTCAACGGAAGTAATGGTAGCCAAGTGGGCCACCAAGACGACATTGGAAACCTCAATGACGTCAATGAACCAAACCAAGTGGGTGGTGTTGGTGCCATTCGTTTACCTCTAGCTGAAGGAAACACTCTTTTTCACATAACAAGCACAATCCTTCAGCTCCTCCAATTGAAAGGACTATTTGGGGGACTGGCTCATGTAGATCCCAATAAGCATATAAGGAACTTTGTGGATGTTTGTGGGCCGTTCTCATTTAAGAACATATCACAAGAATCGGTCCGTCTCAGGTTGTTCCCGTTCTCTTTGATAGGTGAAGCGACTAAATGGTTGGTTGAGTTACCAAGGGACTCTATCACCCCTTGGGATGAGCTGACCACAGCATTTCTAGTGAGATTCTTTCCCCCATCGAAGATGATGACTATAAGGGATGGTATTCAAGGGTTCAACACTTGGATGGAGAGCCAATCCATGAGACATGGATGACATTTAAGAAGCTGGTGCTTCAGTTCCCAACTCATGGACTTCCAGATAATGTGCTGCTGTAATATTTCTATAGAAGCCTTGATTTGGTAAACAAAGGGGTAGCTGACCAACTTTCTCCTGGGGGTATAATGCAACAGCCCTACGCAATAGCTTGCCAACTCCTTGATTGCATGACCTAGATCAACAGGGTATGGTACACTCGAGAAGACCAAATCTCTCCTCTCACTTATAAATTGACAAAAGAACAGATAAAAAAAGATCAAGAGAGAGACCAGAACATGGCTAAAATGATGACACAGTTGGATATCTTGGCTAAGAACGTCATGTGTGTTGGTTCAGAGAGTGTTAATGATGTGGGTGTTGGTGGAGTGAACCCCGATGATGCAAGGTTTGAAGCGCTGTACAATGAGGAAGTGAACTTCCTAGCCAACCAAGGAGGAGGTTTTCGTGCTAACTACCCAAGGACGGGTGGAAACCAAGTATGGAATAGAGATGAGGGCTGGAGAGACCGTGACAGAGAATGGCGTGATCGTAACACCACTTGGAAGGATAGAGAGGGGGAGAAGGATAGGTATGTTCCTCCCCATTAGCATCAAAATCCCAAAGATTCTGAGGGTGGCCGGAATGAAGATATGCTCTCACGCATTCTCACCAAAGTTGAAGGGTCCGACAAAGTGTTGAAAGTGATAAAAGAGGATGTTTCGACTCTCAACCAGATGGTGACCTCTCACTCTGTCTCTATTAAGCAGCTGGAGGCCCAAATGGGTCAAATTTCTTTGCATTTGAATCCAACACAACAATGGGGTTGCCTGGTGATACGATGGCAAACCCCAAAAATGAAGATTGATTTGGTATCCTCGTCTTGCCACGATGTTAACTAAGGCGCTTCTTGGGAGGCAACCCAAGTTTTTAATGCTTTAAGTTTGATTTTGAATAATAGGTGTTGATTGTGCAGGTTGAAAAGTGGAGTGTGTTTGAGAATGTGCAGTTTGGCGAGCCAAAGAGTCCAGTCGGCGACTCGCCGAAGAGGTTGGCGAGCCCGACTTGGACCGCCGTTGGAACCACAAAACAAGAGGTGGAGGTCTGTAAAACTTGGAGGGCCAATTAATTAAATGGTGACTCGCCTAACAAGTCGTTGAGTCCGATTTTATCCGCTGTTTGGACCCCCAAGATAATTGGTAGTCCTGTAAAACTCGGTGAGGTGATTTACCGCTCGGCGCATCGCCGAGTGGTTCAGCGTTGATGACTTACACCGCCGAAAGGGCAGCAAACTGAAAGATTTTAAAAGGCCAAAAGGTTTAAAATTTCAAAATTTTCATATTCTCTCATTTCTAACCCCGTACACTCTCACCCGCACTTTAGATTTTCTATATTTTATTACTATATTCACTTTGTGTGTGTGATCTCGTGCTCAGAATCAGATTTCTTTGACGCCTAGCTTTTCAAATTCTCTATTCGGCACTCAGGTTGGTTTTCCGAACCCCGCACCTATGATTAGTGGTTGAACTCAAATGTTATTGGTAAATTTGTGTTAATGTGTGTTAGGTAATTGTTCAAATCATGTTTTATGTGTTGGATTGCCCGTTTTGTGTTTCGAAATTGTGCCTAAATTTTTTAAAAGATGATTTCTCGAGTTTTATGTGTTGAAATTGATCTTAAATTATTGGGTTGCGGTTCTTTTATGTTGGGTCTAATTGGGTGAAGTCTAAGTAACCCCCAATTGTGCTAAATGACATACTTTGCCCAATGATGCATCGTTTGACGTCATTCTTAAGGGCATAAGTCACAAATGACAAATTTTGGCCAAATCAGGGGAAGTCTGAGTACCCCGGAGGCATGGGTCGATTGGGTCTGAGTCTAATTGCATAGTGTAGGTGTTTGATTTTGATTTCG
>JAJONR010006995.1:0-12779 GCA_029582245.1 Solanum etuberosum
CGTAGATGTAGATCTCCAGTTGGTTGGTTTGAAGTAGGTGAAGCAGCCTTGATAGGACCAGATTTGGTTCATGATGCTATGGAAAAAGTGCAGCTCATTAGAGATAGACTTAAGACAGCCCAGAGTCGCCATAAGTCCTATGCAGATGTAAGGAGAAGGGACTTGGAGTTCCAAGTTGATGATTGGGTTTTCCTTAAAGTGTCACCTATGAAGGGGGTGATGAGGTTTGGCAAGAAAGGAAAGCTTAGTCCTAGATATGTAGGCCCTTGCAAGGTCTTGAAAAGGGTTGGTAAAGTGGCTTACGAGTTAGAGATGCCAGCAGACCTAGCAGCAGTGCATCCGGTCTTTCACGTTTCGTCATTGAAGAAATGTGTGGGTGATCCAGCATCCATAGTACCTTTAGAGAGTGTGGCTGTGAAAGATAGTCTCACTTATGAGGATGTGCCAGTTCAGATTCTTGATCGTCAAGTTAGAAGGTTGAGAAACAAAGAAGTCGCTTCAGTTAAGGTTTTGAGGAGGAGTCAGTCCGTAGAGGGAGCTACTTGGGAAGCAGAAGCAGCCATGAAGGCTAAGTATCCTCATCTCTCTCCTTCCGATTCCATTCCAGCTTGAGGTATTAGTTCCTCTTCAGTTTTTCAGTCACTCATGCGCAGATTCAGTCTTAGTATCATGTTCCTTCAATTTGTACTTGCATTTTCAGCGTATTTGCATGTCCTTGGAACTTAATTCAGTCAGAAATCAATTTTTAGAAATTAGTGGTAGGGTTTGCAGCTCTTTCCCTCTATATTCAGCTAGTTTAGTCTTTATTCGAGGATGAATGTTCCCAAGGGGGAGATAATGTAACACCCTGTATCCTAGACATACCAGATTGCATATTTGAGAAGCTACAAGTGCCACCTACGGGCACCACCTACGGACCGTAGGGTGACCCACGGTCCGACCTGGAGCCCCTCCTAGAAAAGCCTAGAAAAATTATTCTAAGTACAGACCTACGCCAGGACCTACGGACTGTAGGTCAGATTACGGCTTGTGGTCTAGGGCCGTAGGTCGGACCCCATATTTCTAGCCTAGAACTCCAGATTATTCCGCCAAGGTATGACCCATGGCCAGGACCTATGGATCGTAGGTCAGACCACGGTCCTTGGTCTATGTCCGTGGATCGTGGCCTTCAGGTCCAAGCCCCAGACGCCAGTCGACAGACGACCAGCACAGACCGTTGGTCCAGCCACGGTCTGTCGGTTGGTCCGACAGCAGTTAAGTCAGGGGTCTTTCGGTCTTTTCCTTATGCGTTGGACCCATGAACTACGTCGTTTTACCCCTAAACTACGTAGTTTTGGTCAGTTTAAGCCTAGTAACTTAATGAGAGCTTACCCTAGTCAATTCATTCTCATAAATTTAGCAAACTCAGAGAAAAAAGAGGAGAAGGAGTTGACCACCCCTAGTCTAAGAACGGAGCAAGGTTTCTTCAGTTCTAGCCCAAAAATCAAAAGATTTTTCTGTGGAATTCATCACCAGGCATGTGGGATTTCACTAGTGGGTTTCTTTCGCCCATTAGGTCCCTAGAATTTAGTCAGAATCTTGATTCCCTTGATATTATCTAGACCTAGGGTTTCTTTAATGTTAGAAATTGTTGGGTTTTAGCTGTTAGAATGATCTAAATCAGATTATCATGTTGTTGCTCAATTTCTTGCATGAAATTCAGAACCCTAGCTATGTAGTTCCTTTAGTTCATGAATTACACATGCTAGGCCAGCTATTTCAGTTATATACATGCTTCAGTTTATGAATGTCATATTATCAGATATAATTATTGCATTCTCAGATTTTGCATGTCAGAACATCGAGCTATCCATATTTTATAGAATTCAGTAATAATGTGTTAATTTCATAATCAATTGGGAGTAACTTAATTCCGAGTGGACTAGGGTTCCAGCGTATCCTCATATTCCCAGAACTACATGCCCCGTAGGTTGTAAGTTCCCTTGTGGGCATCATTTTAGTGATCACGCCAGTCATGCCTTTATACATCTAGTAGGGTATATTGGGTTCTCTCGATGGGGCGTATACATCAGACTCCACATTTAGCTCATGTGGTTTTATGTCAGTTATTAGTAGCTCCCACAGTACAGTCAGATTCTAGTGCATTGACCAGGTTATCAGTTACAGTTCAGTATTAAGACTCAGCATATCATGTACTTGGTCATTGCATTCAATTAGCTCAGTATTCAGTATATCTCAGTATTTACATTCAGTTCAGATTATATCATTGCTCTTATTGCTTTGTTCAATCGTGATTATTGTTCAGCTTTACTCTATCCTTCATGCTTAGTACCTTTCAAGTACTGACACATACTCTGCGCTACATCTTCTCGTGATGTAGGTTCAGGTTCTCAGCTTCCAGATCACGCATAGATCGATTCCCGATCTTCAAGTCAACAATATTAGTGGTGAGTCCTCATTCTCCAAGGACGACATACATGGTTCCTTTGCTTTTAGTCTTAGTTTCAGTTTTTGCTAGATTTAACTGGGGCATGTCCCAACATTTCTAGTGTTAGAGGCTTTATTTTAGACATAGTTAGAATCAGCTTTAGTATTTGAGTTTGAGTTTTCAGTTGTTGTTAAACTCTCCGCATTTATTTATTCAGATGTAGTATGGGTATTCCCCATCATTTTAGATTTATCTTATGATTAGTTTCCGCACAGTGTTTATTGATTCAGTTTTCTTTTAGTATGCTTATGTTCTGCCAGCAGGGTTAGTTTGGGGTCACTCGTGATCCTAGGTCTCGTGTCCACATCCTGGGGGTAGCTTCGTGGCGTGACAAGCTATGTCATAGAGACTTATTCTAACTCATGCGTTCTCATATCCATTCGACTACCCCTCATACTATAGGTGTTTAAAAAGCAAAGTCAGTCCTTTATCGATGAGTTTCTCTTAGCAAAAATCTTGAGGAAGTCATGAGACTCCAGAGGGGCTTAAGAGAAGCCCATGAGTGAGTTAAGTGTTGAATTTCAAACGAATGCGCTCATGTTCATATGAATCATGCGTTCAAGCTAAAAATGAGTTGTACTCTCTTCTCTAAGCCCTGTTTCAGCTGAGATCCTTATGAGGAAATATGCTTAAAGCTTCAGTAGTATTTTCACCCAAAAAGGTAGCATGAGTTACGAAATTATGAGAAGTAGTAGTGAAAGTGCCCTGAGTTAGAGAAAAGCCTGCAGAGGTTCAGTAATCTAAGAAGGGGAGATAGTGAAGGGGCAGATTATGTTATTGCAATCATGCACCCGGTCAGTTATAAGTGATGAGTTAATTTATGAGTCAAATAAGGAATAGTTACTAGTCTTCATGAGATATACTTTTAACCAGGATATAGTTGATGCTGATGAGCCATCGTGTTAGAGGAGGCTAAATATATGTGTTGAATAGAAGCACAGAGTATTCATGAAGTGATAGATCTAAACTAGGCTTATGATTTGTTTTGAGAGGGTCATGATGTTCAGAAGTTTATAGAACTTATTAAGAAATGAGGCCTTAGTACTTGCTTATGGAGAGTTCGGTAGTCATGAGGTAAACTTATCCCGAGTATTAGAGTAAAGGGGATGTAGACCAGTTTAGAGATGGTGGAATAGGTTCAAGTGTCAGCTTAAGACCTAAGGGGGAGATGATAAGATGAGAAATCAAGTCAATTGTTGAGAATAAGATAGTAATGAGCTCAAAAGAGTATGGGAGATATCTTTTCAGAGATTATTTAGTAATGGAGTGATGTTAGAAGAAGAAGGTTAATGTTCTCATCGTGATAATGATGGTGTGATAATTCCACCTAAGGTTATAAATGAGGAGGAAGAGAAGGATGAGGTTTTACTATGAGAAATAGTTAAATGAGAGCCCTTAGTTGGTCCCGAGTAGTAATGCGGGAAGTTCTAGTTGGTATGGCAGGGATGATGAGAGAATGAGAACTTCTTAAAAAGTTGGTTAGTAAGAGTCGATGGAGTTTTTATAATACTAAGCTTGAATGTGGTGTTTTTAAACATGAGTTAATTCTTGATATGAGCCCAATGTTGATTAAATGAGGTAGTAAAGAGTAATGTTCTTGGGATGAGACTCCCTATAGAGAGGTATAGAACCCAAACCTTAGGATTTGGGTTAATCTTGAATATGGTAAGAGCATGTCGTTAGACTCAGTCCTTGGTAAGAGAAGTCATGTACCCTTGAGGGAGTTGCAGCCAATAAGGTATGGTATAAGGAAAGAAGAGCGTAGTTGAGGAGTGTTGCTAAGCTTAATATTTAGCAGTCATATTTCCCCAAGCATGGTATTCCTATTCTTACTTCATGCCCAGATTTCCTTTGTTTCGGATAAGGTAACTTCAGAGAGAGTGTGACTATGTTCACAATAGCATCGTTCTTGATTTAGGTGCTATAGAAGGTCCCAACTCTTGGTACGAATCAGTCCAACCTGTTTTAGTAGGCAAGTTCATGAGTCGGAAGAGATAGTGAGAGTAACCCTGTGCCATAACCAGTACATCAGTCATTCAAGCACGAATGATCCCAAGGGGGAGATAATGTAACACCCAAAAAAAAATTGAACTAAGACTCGAACTGTAACTCCCCGACTTTTCGAAACGTGTAAATTAACTCGTACCTTAGTGGAAAGGCAAAGAGGGTGAGTAATAAATTAAGAATGATGTGGTATGTCATAATTTAAGTGTTCAAGGGTTGTATCTCAAGTTTTGAAGTTAGGTAGGTGGCAAAATAAAAGTTGGCGAAAGTTATTGTAAGTTCCTTTTTAAAGATTTCTCTGAAATTTGGGTCAAATGTCTCAGAAGTTTTCTCCCAATCTATAGAACTTTATGGGGGGCCCGACCTATCAAATCGAAGGTCTACGAGTCTAGTTTCCAACGCATCAAATCGTTTGTTTATACGACTTTAGAATAGAGAGATATTTGCATTTTCGCGAGACTGCGCAAGCAGGCATGTGAGGTGGGGCCCTAGGTCGGTGGAACTTTATATATATCTTCTTCTTCGACTTTTTCTTCATTTTTTTGAGTTAAGAACCAGAAAACTTAGGAAACCCATTTCTAGGATCAACCAAATTATAGATTTTCTTGATTTAAATCCTTGACGAAAGTTGTTCTACGCGTTGAGCTCGTCATCATGGTATAATTTGTTTTATCGATTTCATAGAATATCATACTTTGGTGTTAGGACAGCAAGGGTTTGGACATATTTTAAGGTTTTGAGGTGTATTACGAACTTAAGATCAAGGTAAGACCCTTCTTTCATCAACTCTAGCTTTGATAAGCCATAAATAGCAATTTGCGACAGCAATACATATCTTTTATCAGATTATCGTGGTATCTTCTATTCTTGTGTGTTGATTATAGTCCTGCCTTGCTGTAGTAGCGATGGGGGGCTGTGAGTAAAAGTTGTTAGGCCACGTGAATTCAGCAAAAAAGGTATGTTAAGGCTATTCCCTTATTACGGCATGTTTCCTTAAAGCTTAGGAGGAATGTAATTGGGTTGTTATCGTTGTTATACTTTTATTGTTGATTATTGGGTGCTCGAGTGGATATAATACTCCCTTATCGGGATTCTTATTCAGTTAGTAGAGTCCCTATGTTGGACACGACTTAGAGGCTATTTGTATAGGTTGCTTATAACTAAATTACTCGCTTTTAGCTATTGGATTGTCATTGTTTCCCTTGGGGCTATTGTGGTTAGCTGTAGGAATGTGATCTATGGCTAGAAGGGCTATGTTCTGCCTACGGGGCCATATTAATTCCTAGAAGAGCTATGAGTTTCCTTGTGGGATATATTGACGCCTAGAAGGGCTATGAGGTGCCCACAAGGCTATATTGACGCCTAAGAAGTCTATGTGCTGCCTACAGGGGCTTGTTGTTGCCTAAGAGGGATATGAGTTGTCTATAAACTATATTGATGACTAAGAGAGCTATGTGCTGCCTACGGGGCTATAATATTGCCTAAGAGGGTTATGTGACTGCCTACGGAGCTAGGGGACTACCGATAGGGGTATATAGACTGATTGGCACCTTCTTGGCTTATGGGGGCCTGGGTAGGTGGTCTTGTGTGCTGTTTGTACCTGCCCAGCTTATGTGGGCTTGATTAGGTTGTTGTTTTATTATTTTTGATATGTTTAGATTTAGAAGCAGGTCAGTACACTTATCTTATCCTTGATTTATTTATCAGATTACTCCCTGTATATTAGGATACATGCTCATAGTCTATTGCCTTTCATACTTGGTACATTATTTCGTACTGATGTCCCATTGCCTGGGGATACTGGATTCATGCCTACAGGTCCCGACAGACGACCCAGTAGACCTCCTCAGTAGCAGGATTGACTTCTATCCGGTTGGCTAGCCCCTTTCCTCTAGAGCTGCCAGACTTGGGAGATTTTTTAGCTATTGTTGTATATATTTTTATGGGTAGGCTGGGGCCCTATCCCGCCAATCTTTAGTACTCTTAGAGGCTTGCAGACTAGTGTATGGGGTGTATAGCTACGTTATGGCCATGCTGGCCTAGTTTGTTTGTTTGCTGAATGTTGTTAGCTGTTTCATGTATTGTCTTGATATATACCTGCTTTCAGTTTTGGTGTAGAGATCATTGTGGCCTCGACGACCCAATCAGGACTTCTGTGCTAGTTTGCTATTTCTTTATATGAACTATTGGGAGTAGCTGTTTCTTTTATAGATCTGTTGACAGGGGCCTTGCTGGCCGATGGCTTAATTTTAAGCCGAGATATACTTATTTGTTTTCTTGATTGCGTGTGGCTGCCATGCGCTAGTAGCAAATGGTTCAGCAAGGTCGGCTCGGGCCTGAGTTTTTGCATTAAGAGCTAGTTGCACCCCTTGAGTTTGGGGTGTGACAAACTTGGTATCAGAGCAACGTCGTATCCTAGGGAATCTGCAAGACATGTCCAGTAGAGTCTTGTTTATAAATGTGTTGTGCACCACATTCAATAAGTAAGAAGCTACCAGGCATGTTAGAGTGACTATCTTTCTTTTGCTCACCTCGTGCTATAAAGCGGTGTCTTAAGGTTAGAGATTTCTGGCTTATAATTGATATTTGTATGCAGATAGAGATGGTTGACACCAGACAAACCACAGCTAGCCAGGGGATAGATACAGCTACTGGCGAGGGTACCGGCAAGATACCACAGGTGGAGGTAGCCCATTGTGAGACCCAGGGGGAGACATCTTCTCTGCCCCCTATAGCTTTTCCACCATTTCAGGAGCCTCCGAGGGCTACAGCACCACCGGCTCCACCAGCAGTACCACCTCTAGTTCCTCCTATTCCATTTGATCAGGATTTCAAGAGTGTAGTATGTATGTTAGAACAGTTAGTAGCTGAACAACGCCAGCCAGTTGCGCCAGATGTTGCCGGACCTTCTGAAGGTCCCGGAAGTTCGAGAGTTCATGAATTTCTTGCCTTAAATCCTCTACAGTTTCCAGGGACAGATTGCTGAGAGGACCCTAAGCACTTTGTTGATCAGCTTCATAGGATATTTAGAGTCATGCATGCCTCAGCGACTTAATTAGTTGAGTTAGCACCATTTCGATTGCGTGATGTTGCAGTATTGTGGTACGAAAGTTGGGAGAGATCTAGGGGAAAAGATGCATCTCTACCCACTTGGGATAGCTTTACAGAAGCTTTCATGGATCACTATTTGCCTCGAGAGAATAGGGATGGCTGGGTGGACCAGTTTCTGAACCTCCGAAAGGGTAGCATGAGTGTACGAGAGTATGGGCTGAGATTTGATTCATTGGCTAGATATCCACCAGCATTTGTTGATACGATGCATGACAGGGTGCATAGATTTATGGGAGGGCTTAAGTCGGACTATATCGACGCTTTTTCTACCGCTGAACTAAATGATAATATGGATATCTCACGAATTTAGGCCTTTGCACAAGGCATAGAGGATCCCCAACATCCACAGTATATGAGTGAGAGGGTCGAGAGAGAGAGACAGAAGAGGGATAGGCCCACTGGTTCACAGGGAGATTTTTAGGGTGGTCCCATACCCCGATATTCTAGTAGGCCACCTAGACCTCCATCATAGCAGTTCCAGGGTAGTAGATTTGATCGTCAGGGACAATCAGGATCAGGTGAGGGTTCACGAGCATCAGGCTATCAGCAGCAGAGGGGTTCAGGCCAGGCTAGGACAGGCCCATCGCGTTGTGCTACTTGCGGTATGATGCATTTCAGGAGGTGTAGGCAGGGTTCCACATGTTGTTATTCTTGTGGACAGGAGGTGCATGGGTCGAGGAACTTCCCGACCATAGGTCAGGGTGGTATAGGTCAGTCGACCGGGTCAGTAGTAGGTTTCTCCTCATCAGCACAGTGACCCCAGACTTCAGTAGGTAGAGGAAGAGGCGGAGGCAGAGAGGGAGCATCTAGTTCTGTTCATGGCAAGAACCGTACATATTCACTAACCAGCCGACAGGACTCAGAGTCATCACTAGATGTTGTGACAGGTGCATTGGTTGTTTGGTCCCATTATGTTTATGCTTTGATAGATCCTGGATCTACTTTGTCTTATGTTACTCCATTTATTGCGGGGAAGTTATGTATAGTAGCAGAGTCATTAGATTGACCCTTTATTGTATCTACACCAGTGGGTGAGTCTATTATTGCCAGGAGAGTCTATCGAGGTTGCACGGTAGAAGTCATCGACCGTCAGACCTCTGTAGACCTGGTAGAGTTAGAGATGGTCGATTTCAACATCATTATGGGTATGGACTGGTTAGTGTCTTGTTATGCTAATGTTGAGTGACAGGCAAAGATTGTTAGATTCCACTTTCCAGGAGAGGCAGTTCGGGAATGGAAAGGCGATATAGCAACGCTAAAAGGTAGGTTTATTTCCTATCTTAAGGAGAGGAGGATGATTACTAAGGGTTGTATTTATCATCTTGTTCGTGTTCATGATATAGATGCAGAACCACCGACACTTCAGTCTATTCCGATACTTAATGAGTTTCTAGATGTAGTTCCAGATGAGCTTCCTGGTATCCCTCCAGAATGGGAAATTGATTTTTCTATCGATATTCTACCAAGTACACAACCCATATCTATCCCTCCTTATAGAATGGATCCTGCTGAGCTAAAGGAGATGAAAGATCAGCTGAAAGGCTTGCTGGATAAAGGCATTATCAAGCCTAGTGCTTCACCATGGGGTGTGCCAGTGTTATTCGTGAGGAAGAAAGATGGCTCACTGAGAATATGTATCGATTACCAACAGCTGAATAAGGCGACTATAAAGAATAAGTATCCCCTTCCGAGGATTGATGACTTGTTTGATCAGTTACAAGGTGTTGAGTGCTTCTCAAAGATTGATTTAAGATCAGGGTACCACCAGATACGAGTTCGGGAGAAAGACGTTCCAAAGACTGCTTTTAGAACCAGATATGGACACTTTGAGTTCTTGTTAATGTCTTTTTAATTTTCTAATGCCCAGCAGTGTTCATGGACCTGATGAATATTATATTCAGGCCGTATCGAGACTTGTTTGTGATTGTATTTATTGATGATATTTTGGTGTATTCACGTTCAAAAGGTGAGCATGCAAATCATCTACGAGCAGTCCTTCTGGTTCTTCGAGACTGAGAACTTTATGCAAAATTTTCTAAGTGTGAGTTCTGGTTGGAATCTGTAGCTTTCTTAGGCCGTATTGTATCAGATGCAGGCATTACAGTTGATACACAAAAGATTGAGGCCGTAAAGACTTGGCCCATACCCATGACCCCGACTGAGGTTCGTAGTTTCTTAGGGTTAGCTGGGTACTACAAAAGGTTTGTAGAGGGGTTTTTTTCACTTTCAGCACCCTTAAAGAAGCTGACTCAAAAAGTAACTAAGTTCCAGTGGATTGAGGCTTGCGAGCATAGTTTCCAGGAGCTGAAGGACAGGTTGAAATTAGCACCAGTTCTAGCATTGCCAGAGGGTTCAGAAGGCTATGCGGTGTACTTTGATACTTCTGGTGTTGGGTTGGGATGTGTTCTAATGCAACATGGTAAGGTTATCGCATATGCTTTAAGGAAGTTGAGGAAGCATGAGAAGAACTATCCGACCCACGATTTAGAGTTGGCTGAAGTTGTGCATGCGTTTAAGATCTGGAGACACTATTTATATGGAGTTTATGTTGACATCTTCACAAATCATAAAAGCCTTCAATATATCTTTAGACAGAAGGAGTTAAATCTGCGACAGCGTCGATGGCTTGAGTTACTGAAAGACTACGACATGAATATATTTTATATCATCCAGGAAAGGCGAATGTGGTAGCCGATGCCCTCAGCCGAAGATCTATGGGTAGTTTATCCTATTTAGGTGTTGAGAAGCGTGAGCTAGCGTGACTTCATCAGTTAGGTAGCTTGGGAGTTAGATTGTTAGAGGCAGACGATAGTGGGATCACAATTCAGGACACAACCGTATCATCCCTAGTTGTAGAGGTAAAAGCACGGCAACAGGAGGATCCTAGCTTAGAGCAGCTAAGAGCCAAGGCTCAGGATCAACAGTCTTTAGCATTTGATATAGCAGGAGATGGATTCCTCAAATATAGTGGTCGATTGTGTGTTCCGGATGTTACAGGGCTTCGGCATCAGATTATGGAAGAGGCACATCATTCCCGTTATTCTATTCATCCTGGTTCGACAAAGATGTACCATGATATTAAGGAGATCTATTGGTGGCACAGTATGAAGAAGGACGTTGCTGAGTTTGTGGCACGGTGTCCTAACTACCAATAGGTGAAGGTTGAGCACCAAAAACCCGCTGGGCTAGTCCAGGAGATAGCCATTCCTTTGTGGAAGTGGGAAGCAAATAATATGGATTTTATTATAGGGTTACATCGATCGCATCGTAAGTTTGACTCTATTTGGGTAATTATTGACAAACTAACAAAATCAACCCACTTCTTACCACTCAGGGCTACTTTTACAGCCAAAGACTATGCAGGGCACTATATTAGAGAGATTGTTAGGCTACATGGTGTTCCAGTATCTATTATCTCTGATAGAGGAGCACAATTTACCGCTAACTTCTGGAAGTCCTTCCAGAAAGGACTGGGGACACAGGTTAATCTTAGTACAACCTTTCACCCTTAGACAGATGGCCAGGCTGAGCGCATAATTTTGACACTCGAGGATATGTTACGGGCATGCGCGCAATACTTCAAGGCTAGTTGGGATGACCACTTGCCTCTTATTGAGTTCGCATACAATAATAGTTATCATTCCAACATCGGGATGGCACCTTATGAGGCTTTGTATGGGTGAAAATGTAGATCCCCCATTGGATGGTTCGAGGTAGGTGAGTCAGGGTTGATTGGACCCGACTTAGTACAACAAACAGTGGAGCAGGTTAATCTCTTTCGGGAGAGGTTGCTAACAGTTCAAAGCTGACAGAAATCATACTCAGATGTGTGACGAAGGGACTTAGAGTTTTGTGTCGATGATTGGGTATTCTTAAAAGTCTCGCCTATGAAGGGTGTTATGAGATTTGGCAAAAAAGGCAAGCTTAGTCCAAGATTCATTGGGCCGTACCAGATCCTTCGGAGGGTAGGAAGAGTGGCTTATGAGTTAGAATTTCCTTCGGGGCTAGAATCTGTTCATCCAGTTTTCCATGTATCGATGCTACGGAAGTGCGTAGGAGACCCTTCTCGGGTTGTCCCAGTTGAGGATGTTCAGATCACAGAGGAGTTGTCCTATGAGGAAACTCATGTTGCCATATTAGATCGACAGGTCCGTAAATTGAGGACCAAAGAGGTGGCTTCGGTTAAAGTATTGTGGAGATACAAGAATAGAGAAGAGGTCATCTGGGAAGCTGAGGGTGGCATGAGGTCCAAATATCCTCACTTGTTTCATACCCCAGGGTGATGGCATATTAGTTTATATTAGTGCAGTGAGGTAAGATACCTATCTGATTTTTTATATTGTTGCTTATTATTATGGTAGTTGTCGTTGTATTTTTGCTCGCACTGTTATTGCGGAGCTATAGTGCTTAGCTATTTATGTCGTCCTGTGAGACGCCTAGGTTAGAATTTCTGCGTTTCAGGTTCCTGGATAGTCACATTTACAAAGGATACTCTGCCTAAATTTTGGCAACTCCTAAGGACTTAACCGCGTGACTCCAATTTTTCATTCGAGGACGAATGTTTCTAAGGGGGGGAGGATGTAACGCCCCGACTTTTTGAAATGTCTAAATTAACTCGTACCTTCGTGGAAAGGAAAAGAGGGTGAGTAATATATGAAGAATGATGTGGTATGTCATAATTTAAGTGTTCAAGGGTTGTATCTCAAGTTTTGAAGTTAGGTAGGTGGCAAAATAAAAGTTGGCGAAAGTTATTGTAAGTTCCTTTTTAAAGATTTCTCTGAAATTTGGGTCAAATGTCTCCAAGGTTTTCTCCCAATCTATAAAAAATTATGGGAGCCCGAACTATCAATTTGAAGGTCTACGAGTCTAGTTTCCAACGCATCAACCCGTTTCTTTCATACGACTTCAGAATAGAGAGATATTTGTGTTTTCGCGAGACTGCGCAAGTAGGCACGTGAGGTGGGGCCCTAGGTCGGTGGAACTTTATATATATCTTCTTCTTCAACTTTTTCTTCCTATTTTTTAGTTAAGAACCAGAAAACTTAGGAAACCCATTTCTAGGATCAACCAAATTATAGATTTTCTTGACTTAAGTCCTTGACGAAAGTTGTTCTACGCGTTGAGCTCGTCATCATGGTATAATTTGTTTTATCAATTTCGTAGCATATCATACTTT
>JAJONR010006996.1:0-10546 GCA_029582245.1 Solanum etuberosum
TAATTCTTGATTCCCTTCATATTATCTAGACCTAGGGTTTTCTTGAATGTTAGAAATTGTTGGGTTTTAGCTGTTAGAATGATCCAAATCAGATTATCATATTGTTGCTTAGTTCCTTGCATGATATTCAAAACCCTAGTGGTGTAGATTCGTTTAGTTCATGAATTACACTAGCTAGGCAAGTTTAAACAGATATACATGCCTCAGATATTGAATGTCTCATTATTAGTATTACAATGTTGCATTTTCAGTTAGCATGTCAGAATCTCGAGCTATCCAGTTTATTTCAATTATGTTGTAATTTATACATTCTATTGGGAGTATCCTTAACACCGAGTTGGACTAGGGTCAGTCACCCTAATAGTCCAAGAACTACGTGCCCCCGTAGGGTTATAAGTCCCCTCTGTGGGAATTACATTTAGTGATCCCGCCAATCATGCCTCTATACCCTTGGCAAGGTATATTGGGTCCTCTCGATGGGGCGTATACATCGGACTCCACGTTTAGCTCACGTGGTTTTACGTCGGTTATTAGTAGCTCCCACAGTCAGACTCTAGTACACTTGACCAGGTTCCCAGTTATATTTCAGTATTCAGTTTCAACATGTTATGTACTTTGTCATTGCATTCAGTTTAGTCCATGTTCAATATATTCTTCATGTTCATCTTATATCATTGATCAGTATGATTTATTCAGTTATGTATATATTGTTCAGATTTATTCTATCATGCATGCTCAGTACCTTTCAAGAACTGATGCATACTCTGCGCTACATCTTCTCGTGATGTAGGTTCAGGTCCTCAGCATCCAGATCATGCATAGATCGGTTCTCGATCTCCAGTTCAGCAGCTCCAGTGGTGAGTCCTCATTCTTCGAGGACAATAGATATGTTCTCTATTTCATTCTTTTATTTTAGTATAAATTTTTACTAGAGCTAGCTGGGGACATGTCCTAGCAGTACTAGTCAGTTAGAGGCTTATTTCAAACATAGACAAGCTTAAACTTTTGAGTTATAGTTCAGTATTCTAAACTCTTTTTCAGTATTTATATATTCAGACTTAGATTGAGTATTCCCCATCATTTAGTTTATCTCATATCTTATTCTTCCGCACAATATTTTTCTTAAGTATGCTTATGATATGACAGCTCAGGGTTAGCTTGGGGTCACTCGTGATCCTAGGACCCATGTTTACGTCAAGGGGGTAGCCTTGGGGTGTGACAAACTTGGTATCAGAGCATTAGGTTTAAGTATCCTAGGATGTCTGAAAAGCCACACTGAGTAGAGTCTTTTTCATGGGTGTGAAGTGCACCACATCTAATGAGAGGGAGGCTATGAAGTGCTCTAGGAAAAACTTCACTTTCTTGCTACTCTTCTCGTGCATGGGTATGATCTACCTTCTAACTCATCTTTATGTGTTTCAGATCATGCCTTCTCGTAGAGCTAACGCCAGGATGCTAACGCAGCTCCTCCAGTCCCAGATCAAGAGGTTTCGAATGCAGAGTTTCAGAATGCGATTCAGCTTTTGGCTCAGAGTGTGACTAACCAGAACATTCAGCAGGCCCCACTTCCTCCCAATGCTAATAATGGGTCAGCTGCAGCCAGGGTTCATGATTTCATTCGGATGAACCCACTAGAGTTTCTAGGGTCGCAGGTTGGTGAGGACCCATAGAATTTCATCGATGTGGTTAAGAAGATCTTTGCAGTGATGCAGGTAACTGGGAATGATAGGGTAGAGCTGGCATCCTACCAGCTCAAGGATGTTGCTCACATTTGGTTCACACAATGGAAGGAAAATAGGGGTACTGATGCAGCTCCTATGACTTGGGAATGCTTTTACTGGAGCTTTTCTGGACAGGTTCTTTCCGAGAGAGTTGAGGGAGGCTAAGGCAAAGGAATTCATGAATTTGAGGGAAGGTACAATGTCAGTCCAAGAGTACGGACTCAAGTTCACCCAACTCTCCAGGTATGCTCCTCATATGGATGTTGATTCGAGGGCACAAATGAGTAAGTTTCTGTATGGAGTGTCCGACTTGGTAAAAACAGAGTGTAGAAATTCTATGTTGTTAGATGAGATGAATATCTCTAGGCTCATGACTCATGCTCAGCAGGTTGAGGGAGATAAGCTTAGGGAAATGTCTAAGGATAACAAAAAGGCTAGGACAGGTAACTATGAGTACTCTCAGCAGAAATCGGGTGGTGGAAATCTCTCGCACTTTCAGTAAACATCTTTAGCTCTAGCACCTTCATCAGCTAGTGCTCCATCTCCCAAGTTTAGACAAGATCAAAAAAGTAGGGCACCAGGCCCTAAGTCTCAAGGGAGTGTTTCAGGTAGCAGAACCTACCCAACTTGTCCAAAATGTGGTAAAAACCATCCGGCCGAGTGTCTTGCATGGAAAGAAGGGTGTTTTGGATGTGGTCAGTCTGGCCATAGGTTGAGGGATTTCCCTTCTGCCAAATAGGGGCAAGGAGGTAACAATAGTAAGGCTCAGTCAACAGCTGCAGCAGCACCAGCAGGTCACCTAACTCAACAGGGTACTTCATCTAGTACAGGTGGCGGTCAGCGCCAGAACAGGTTGAATGCTCTTCAAGCTCGCCAGGACCAGGAAGATTCTCCTGATGTGGTCACTGGTACGTTACGAGTCTTTCACTTAGATGTTTGTGCTTTGTTAGATCCAGGGACTACACTGTCTTTCGTAACTCCATATATAGCAGTCAACTTTGGTGTCAGTCCAGAAACTCTTTCAGAACCCTTTTCAGTCTCTATTCCAGTAGCTGACCCAATTATAGCTAGACGGGTATACATAAATTGCCCTATCTCATTCTCTCAGAAAGTCATCTTAGTAGATCTTGTAGAGTTAGAAATGGTAGACTTTGATATCATTCTAGGCATGGATTGGTTATATTCCTGTTATGCCTCAGTCGATTGTAGAACCAGGGATGTTCGGTTTCAATTTCCAAGCGAACCAGTCATAGAATGGAAGGGTAGTAGCTCAGTGCATATAGGTTGATTCATCTCTTACCTTAAGGATAGAAAGATGATTTCCAAGGGGTATATCTATCATCTCGTTCGGGTTAAGGATTTAAACTCTGAAAACCCAACTCTTGAGTCAGTCCCAGTAGTAAATGAGTTTTCAGAAGTGTTTCCAGAAGATCTTCTCAGAATTCCTCCCGAAAGGGAAATAGACTTCGGAATTGATCTCCTTCCAGATACCCAGCCCATTTCAATTCCTCCTTAAAGAATAGCTCCAGCCGAGCTTAAGGAATTGAAAGAGCAGTTAAAAGACCTTCTACATAAGGGCTTCATCATATCTAGTATCTCTCCATGGGATGCTCCAGTATTATTCGTGAAACAGAAAGATGGCTCTCTCAGGATGTGCATTGACTATCGGCAGTTGAACCAAGTCACCATCAAGAATAAGTACCCTATCCCTAGAATTGAGGACTTATTCGACCAACTTCATGGTGCTAGTCATTTTTCAAAAATAGACCTCAGATCCGGTTATCATCAGCTCAGAGTCAAAGATAGTGACATCCTGAAAACAGCCTTCAGAACTCGGTATGGTCATTATAAATTTGTAGTTATGTCTTTTGGACTAACCAATGCTCCTGCAGCTTTCATGGATTTGATGAACAGGGTGTTCAAGCAGTATTTGGACTTGTTCGTTATCGTCTTTATTGATGATATCCTCATTTACTCTAGGAATGAGGATGAACATGGGACTCATTTGAGAGTTGTCCTGCAAACTCTCAAAGATCGCCAGTTATTCGCTAAGTTTAGCAAATGTGAGTTTTGGTTGCAATCTGTTACTTTCCTTGGTCATATAGTGTCTAGCGAAGGGATCCAAGTAGATTCTCAGAAGATTGACGCAGTGAAGCAATGGCCCAGAACCACCTCTCCTACAGATATCAGAAGTTTCTTAGGTTTGGCTGGTTATTACAGAAGGTTTGTGGAAGGATTTTCATCCATAGCTTCTCCATTGACTAAGTTGACTCAGAAGAAGGTTAAGTTCCAGTGGTCAGATGAGTGTGAGAAGAGCTTCACAGAACTGAAAACTAGGTTGACTACAACTCCTATTTTGACTCTACCAAAGGGTTCAGACGGTTATGTGATCTATTGTGATGCATCCAGATTCGGCCAAGGTTGTGTGTTGATGCAGCGAGGTAAGGTTATAGCTTATGCTTCAAGACAGCATAAGGTGCATGAGAAGAACTATCCGACTCATGACCTTGAGCTTCCAGCTGTGGTGTTTGCCCTAAAGATTTGGAGACATTACTTGTATGGTGTTCACGTAGATGTGTTCACAGACCATAAGAGCCTCCAGTATGTGTTCACCCAGAAAAAAGAGTTAAATCTTCATCAAATGAGATGGTTGGAATTCCTCAAGGACTATGATATGAATGTGCTTTACCATCCTGGTAAGGCCAATGTTGTAGCTGATGCTCTTAGGAGACTATCTATGGGTAGTGTCGCGCATGTTAAGGAAGAAAGGAAGAAATTAGCGAAGGATGTTCACCGGCTTTCTTGCCTAGGAGTTTGCCTTATGAACATCTCAGATGTTGGTGTAACAGTTCAGAATGGGTCAGAATCTTCATTAGTAGCGGAGGTTAAGGAGAAACAAGACAATGATCCTATATTGCTTCAGTTGAAGGGTGCAGTTCATCAGCAGAAAGTTGAGGTTTTCTCCCAAGGGGGAGATGGTGTGCTTCGCTACCAGGGTCGTTTTGGTGTTCCTAAGGTGGATGAGTTGAAGCAGCAGATACTTACAGAGGCTCATAATTCCAGGTATTCTATTCATCCAGGCACCACTAAGATGTACCGTGATCTGCGGGAAGTCTTTTAGTGGAATGACATGAAGAGGGATATAGCAGATTTTATGGCCAAGTACCCTAATTGTCAGCAGGTGAAGGTAGAACATATGAAACCAGGAGGTATGACTCAAGAGATCAACATTCCTACATGGAAGTGGAAACGGATCAACATGGACTTCATTACAGGTTTACCTCGTACTTGCAGACATCATGATTCCATTTGGGTAATAGTAGACAGAGTTACTAAGTCCGCTCACTTTTTGGCTGTCAAGACTACAGATTCGACGGAGGACTACGCCAAACTTTACATTAATGAGATAGTTAGGTTGCATGGGATTCCTTTGTCTATCATCTCAAATAGAGGTCCTCAATTTACCTCACATTTCTGGAAATCGTTTCAGAAAGGTCTTAGTACCCAGGTTAATCTTAGCACAACATTTCATCCACAGACGGAAGGACAGGCAGAGCGTACCATTCATACTTTAGAGTACATGTTGAGAGCTTTTTTTATCGATTTCAAGGGCAGTTGGGATGATCACCTTCCTCTTATAGAGTTCGCCTACAATAATAGCAACCATTCCAGTGTTCAGATGACCCCTTATGAGGCATTGTATGGGCGTAGATGTAGATCTCCAGTTGGTTGGTTTGAGGTAAGTGAAGCAGCCTTGATAGGGCCAGACTCAGTTCATGAGGCTATGGAGAAAGTTCAGCTCATTAGAGGTAGACTTAAGACAGCTCAGAGTCGCCAGAAGTCCTATGCAGATGTAAGGAGAAGGGACCTGGAATTACAAATTGATGATTGGGTTTTCCTGAAGGTGTCACCTATGAAGGGGGTGATGAGGTTTGGAAAGAAAGGGAAGCTTAGTCCTAGATATGTAGGCCCTTACAATATCTTGAAAATGATTGGTAAAGTGGCTTATGAGTTACAGTTGCCAGCAGAACTAGTAGCAGCCCGGTATTTCACATTTCCTTTTTGAAGAAGTGTGTGGGTGATCCAGCATCTATAGTGCCATTAGAGAGTGTGGTTGTGAAGGATAGTCTCACTTATGAAGAGGAGCCAGTTTAAATCCTTGATCATCAGGTTCGAAGGTTGAGAAACAAAGAAGTCGCTTCAGTTAAGGTTTTGTGGAGGAGTCAGTCCGTAGAGGGAGCTACTTGGGAAGCAGAAGTAGCCATAAAAGCAAAGTATCCCCATCTCTTTCCTTCCGATTCCATTCCAGCTTGAGGTAATAGTTCCTCTCCAGTCTTTTAGCTTCTCTTGCATAGATTAAGTCTTAGTATCATGTTCTTTCAGTTAGTCTTGCATTTTCAGCGTATTTGCATGACCTTAGAAATCATTTCAGTTAGATTTCAGTTTCATGTACTTAGTGGTAGGGTTTGCAGCTCTATCCCTCCATATTCATCTAGTTTAGGCTTCATTCGAGGATGAATGTTCCCAAGGGGGAGATATTATAACACCTCGGAAATCAGACTTACAAAACTGTAGCAGAAAAACACCAGAAACAGTGAACCACGAAAGGGTTCACAGATGGTGAAAGGGACCACGGTCTGTTGACCTGCCCGTGGAGTCACACCCTCCCAGAAGTGGTGGACCACGGAGCCCTTCACGGGCAGTGGACCACCACACGGGCCGTACGGGTGCTCGTGGGAGCTAGGGAGAGTTCACCAGGCCCAGGCGTCAGACCACGGGGCCCTTCACGGGCCGTGGTGGTGCTCATGGAAAGCCACCCTAGAACCAGTAGCTACTGGACCAAGGGCTAGGACCCACTTCATGGTCCGTGGTCCTTTTGATTGCCCGTCAGAGGGGCCATGGTCGGCTGCGTTAGGTTTTAAGTCAGGGGTCATTTGGTCTTTTTCCCTATGTGTTGGACCCCTAAACTACGTCGTTTAACCCCACAGAGAGGACAAAGAGTCGACCAAAACCCTTCCAAGAATGCAGCAAGGTTTCTTGAGTTCCAGCCCCGAAATCGAAAGATTTATCCATAAAATTCATCACCAGTTATGTGGGATTTCACTAGTGGGTTCCTTTCACCCATTTGGTCCCTAGAATTCAGTCTAATTCTTGATTCCCTTCATCTTATCTAGACCTAGGGTTATCTTAAATGTTAGAAATTGTTGGGTATTAGCTGTTAGAATGATCCAAATCAGATTATCATGTTGTTGCTTAGTTCCTTACATGATATTCAGAACCCTAGTGGTGTAGATTCGTTTAGTTCATGAATTACACTAGCTAGGCCAGTTTAAACACATATACATGCCTCAGATATTGAATGTCTCATTATTAGTATTACAATGTTGCATTTTAAGTTACCATGTTAGAATCTCGAGCTATCTAGTTTATTTCAATTATGTTGTAATTTATACATTCTACTGGGAGTATGCTTAACACCGAGTTTGACTAGGGTCAGTCACCCTCATAGTCCTAGAACTACGTGCTCACGTAGGGTTATAAGTCCCCTCTGTGGGCATTACATTTAGTGATCACGCCAGTCATGCCTCTATACCCATGGCAAGGTATATTGGGTCCTCTCGATGGGGCGTATACATCGGACTCCACGTTTAGCTCATGTGGTTTTACGTTGATTATTAGTAGCTCCCACAGTCAGACTCTAGCGCATTTGACCAGGTTCCCAGTTATATTTCAGTATTCAGTTTCAACATATTATGTATTTGGTCATTGCATTCAGTTTAGTTCATGTTCAGTATATTCTTCATGTTCATCTTATATCATTGATCAGTATGCTTTATTCAGTTATGTATATATTGTTCAGTTTTATTCTATCCTGCATACTTAGTACCTTTCAACTACTGACGCATACTCTGTGCTACATCTTCTCGTGATGTTGGTTCAGGTCCTCAGCATCCAGATCACGCATAGATCGATTCCTGATCTCCAGTTTAGCAGCTTCAGTGGTGAGTCCTTATTTTTCGAGGACAATAGACATGTTTCCTATTTTAGTTTCAGTTTTTAATAGAGCTAGCTGGGGACATGTCCTAGCATCACTAGTTAGTTAGAGGCTTATTTCAGACATAGACAGATTCAGCTTTAGCTTTTGAGTTATAGTTCAGTATTCTTAACTTTTTTTCAGTATTTATATATTCAGACTTAGATTTGGTATTCCCCATCATTTAGTTTATCTCATGTCTTATGCTTCCGCACAGTATTTTTCTTAAGTATGCTTATGATATTCCAGCTCAGGGTTAGCTTGGGGTCACTCTTGATCCTAGGTCCTGCGTTTACGTCAAGGGGGTTGCCTCGGGTCGTGACATTTGAGGTTGGTAAAGTGACCATGATACGGTCTGATTCAGTTCATGATGCTATGGAGAGATTTTAGCTTATTATAGGCAGGTTGAGGACAGCTCAGAGTATACAAAAGTCTTATGCATATGTGAGGAAAAGAGAGCTTGAATTTGATATTAATGATTGGGGTATATCTGAAAATTTCACCAATGAAAGGGGTGATGAGGTTCGGTAAGAAAGAGAAGCTTAGTCCCCGCTATGTTAGTCCATACAAGATTTTGAGGCAATTCGGTAATGTGACCTATGAGTAGGAGATACCTGCAAAGTTTACATCAATACATTCAGTGTTTCATGTGTCCTTTTTGAAGAATCGCATTGGTTATCCGAGTTAAGAATCAAGAAAGTCACCTCAGTGAATGTTTGTTGAGGGAGCTACTTGGGAAGCAAAAACATATATGATGACAATGTATTCTCACCTCTTCCCTTCCATTTCAATTCTCTCATGATGTAATAGTTCCTCCATAGCATTCTATTCATATTCATGTCTTTCAGTAAACATCATGTATCTGCATGCATGTTTATGAAAATTAGTATAGTAGATGTCTCATAGTTTGGAGTTAGCCACTACATCAGTATTCAGTGTCTAGCTTTCAGTTTTCGGGTTGCAGCTCTTTCCCTATATTTTCAGGTTAATTAGACATCATTAGAGAACAAATGTTCCCAAGAAAGAGATATTGTAACACCTCAAAACTTCTAAGCCAGAGATCAGACCAGATTTATCTCAACGTGAGGAATTAAGATATTAATGATGTAGAAATTTGAGATTTACAAAGTCCATCTACGGGTTGTAAATCAGACAATGAATCATATATGAGGCTCTTGGATAAACGTTATGTTGACACCCAATTTTGACCGACCTATAACCCTTTCAAAAATGCTATTTGATTAAAACACGTATTTTTTGAAACATATTTATGTTTTAAAGTTTTAATCTATTTCGTCTAAAAATTATATAATTATTTTTATTTATTATATTTATCAATAGTTAAACTCGAAATAATTAATTTCCTTATTTTTTTTATAAAAAAAAACTAAGTTATGTTTATATAAAATATTATATTATATGTAGTATTTTATTAATTGAATAGCATCTTCTTGAGCTTCCCCCAAAATCTTTTAAATTTCAACCTATCCTATTCTAATTTTCTTTCAATTTCAGCCTATTCAATTCCAATTTTATTTCGTTTCTAGCCCTTTCTCATTTCAATTCTAGCCACTTTAGTCAAAATTCTTATTTCAATTATAGCCATTTGTTGATTTCAATTTTGGCCTACCCTTATTCCAATTTTCAGAACTCCAAACCCTCCTTTAATCCCAACCGTCCCTCCTTTAAGTTAAATCCTAGATTAAATCCTAGCCGCTCATCTAAACTAATCCTACGGTCAGGATTTGATCCCCTAACCTTCCTATTTTAAAACCTAAAAGACCAAATTTTCATACTCTCTTCCTCTCTCTCAAAATCCGCCACATCCCTCTCCTGCTACTCTCTTCGTCCGGCCAGCGAGCCACAGACGGAGGTTGCCATGGCCTCTTCGTCGACCTTCTCTCCTCCTCCCCCTCTCCGTCGTCCTCTTCCCTCCCCCTCTCTCTACCACCTCTCCCTCTTCTCCAACGAAGAGGTCGATAGTGAACCACCCGCGAGCATGCAGCTGAAGACAACGAGCAGCAGCAACCAAAGCAACAGCAGCTCATCCGTCCCTGGCGAAAACAGCAAGCAGCTGCGAGCAACCTGCTCTTTCTCTCCTCTCGTCCTCGCTCTGGCGAGGCCAGAAGCTGTTGGCCGCCTCTGTTTCTCCCTTCTCCAGCATCAGCCACCAGCGAAGAAGCAGCTCCGGTGAACAGCAGCTCCGTCCAGCGACAGCGAGCAACCAGCAGCAGCAGCAACAGCCTCCAGCGCCACCAGCTCCTATGAAACAGCAGCAGCAGCCTCCAGGAACGAAGGCAGCAGCCACACGAGAACTGGCCGGCGTCCAGCGACGGCAGCAGCAGCCTCCGACCAGCAGAAGCAGCAGCAGCAAGCTCCAGCGAAACAACAGCTCCAGCCGACGGGGACGATGCAGCTCCGGCGAACCAACATCGAGTTTCGGCGGACCTCGTTTTAGGGATTTCAAGTTTATCAAAGACGGATCTACTACGATCCGTCCAGGTTCATTCTTTTCTTCTTAACTACCATCGCCTATTTTTCTTGATTTATTCATATTGCTATCATGTGAAAGGGTTCCATCTTAAAATGCTACTGTTGCTTGTGATTTTCTGTCATGACATAAGCAATACTTTGTTTCACCTATTTTCGTGATTGTGTATGTTTTGGTGTATAATTATCCGCTAACCCTTGCATTTTTTTTTTTTTTCTTAAATTGACTTAGCACCTTTTGAAATTAGAATTGGATTTAATTATTGTCAAGTTTGATTATGGATATTTGGTTATGGAGTTC